>CAKNXH010059553.1:53317-166297 GCA_932178445.1 Andricus quercusramuli
ATAAACATAAGCGCCGAATAGACGAATCTACGTGCGGAACCTTTTGTGAGTCTACCGGGCGGATCAGGTCAGGAAATTAACCTGACGATTGACCGACTTGTCTACTGGCCACAGGCCTTTCAGGACATTAGGCTAACTTTATTTCAATGAACAGGAGTCTAAAGGAATGGTACATTTGCATTTGAAATTGCGAGAACTGTGAATTACCTTATTTTATCGGCCGAGTCTGAAGTGATGTACTGTCCGTCATTTTAGCACGGTTGGGCTAAAAGTACGGACTGTCCGTAAGTTTAGCTTGGCTAGACTAAAAGTACGGACTGTCCGTACATTTAGCTTTGACAACATGTCCGGGCTAAAATAACAGATAATCCGTACGCCACGCGTCGCGTAACACACTTGAAAAAAGTCAAAGCCGAATTTTTTATTAATTTGAATTTTTTGACTGCCGAAAGAAAGTTTGAAGTTTTTTGTTTGAAAAGTTGAAAAAAAATGTTAATGTTTGACGTTGGGAAGGGGTAGGGATTTAACCAACATTATAACTAGGATTAGTGACAGGGGCACCTTCCCGCCCCCACGAGACGTTGGAAAGGGAGAGGGGTTAGACCAACAATATGCGGACTGTCCGCATGTTTAACCCGGCCGTATAGCTGGAAGTAAACGTACGGAATATCCTGACTCATAGACACTATCCATTTTATTTCATCATCATATTTGAAATATGTACAACTTTTATTCCTACACTCTCTGAATCTGAATTAGTGAAATTTCACTAATTCAATTAGCGAGAAGTCGGTCACTAACGATTCTTAGAAAATTACTAATTTGATGAATGGAAATTGTCCACTTATGAAATTAGTAAATTTCCACTAAGCAATCAGTAGTTCGTGTCGCTGCAATGGCATGACTCATTCCCCAACTCCTGTGCGGTGAGTTTTTCAGTCTCGTCGAACCTTTTGGACATTTTCGCTGAAAAACTACAATGATCCACCTCATAATAACTAAAATAAAAGACGTTATTGATATAATCCCATGCAGAAATCGCCTTACTGGTTTCATTTTACCGAGCAGGCCCTGATCGGGTTGGCACGGTCTGTCCTGGATAGGGTTACGTGACGTTTAGGCGCCGCCGTTTGGACGCCTCCGTTAAGGCGCCGGACGTTTAGGCGCCAGGACGTTTAGGCGCCAGGACATTTAGACGCCAGATCCCTTAGGTGCCGGGATGTTTAGGCGCCGAGCGATTTAATCACAGTAAACCCTGAGGTATCAAATGTTGGAAATTATTTAGTTGTATGCAACATGTTATGTTATGTATGCTACCCTAGGGGAACAATTTTTACAACAAATTACAGAAAACGAAAACTGTTTTCACAGGAATCTACCAATAAATACAATAAATTACAACAAAAATTACAGGATGTTAGATTGTAAGTTATAAAAACTGAACCGCAAATCAAAACACTCAAAGTGAAATACTTTGGATTTTAAGCTTTCCAAATTGAATCTTAAAAAAATTTCAATTCAAACGCTCAATAATTTTCGCGTATAAAATGAAAGCTTTTAAAACTCTTCAATTGAATGATTTTTAATTAAGAGCACCCGGGTAAAAAAATTTTGGTATGGGATTGATCTAGGAAAACATTTGTGAAATCGTATGGGAGTGATTTCTCAGATAGTATAGTAAAAGTATGGCATTTGAGACGATCCCATACTTCATGTATGTTTGAATGAAATATAGTGGATGTATAGCTCAAATGTAGCTAAAGTATAACAATGTATAGTTGAAGTATAGGGGAAGTATTTTTGAAGTATATCTGAGAAGTATAGCTGCAGTATAGATAAAGTATATCTGATGTTCAGTCAAAATATGGCTAAAGTATATCTTTTAAGTATAGCTCAAGTATGTAGATTATGTCTGAAATATAGGAAAAGTATAGCTATAGTAGGCATAGCTGTATCATTGCTGATGAGAGATAATCAGTTATCTGAAATACAGGAAGATAGAGATTTAGAATCATGATTTTCATAATCTCAAAGAATATTGTTTGTAAATTCTAAAATAAGTGAAATGCAAATAAGTAAAATGTTAATTGTAACCTAAATTGTTTTACTTTATGAAATTCAACATTGAACATTTCACCTAAGTAACAATTTTATTAAACCTTTTCATGCTATTGATATTATGTTTAGGAATCAAAGATTCTGGATCTCTTACCAATATATATGACATGAGAGTCATATAAGTAGTCCATTGTATATCCCTTGCATATTGTATATCCTCACGAACAATATTCAAAATATAGTTGACTCACGAAATCACTTGAATCGCGAACTTCTAAAATTTTTGGATGAGCTGTCATTTATGATATATTATGTTTTATCACGTTGCTAGGGTATTTGAAGAACAAATGAGTACAATTATTCTATGTCCGATACTTTTGCCATACTTAAATATAGATGAAGTATATCCCATACTTCAGCTATACTTAAGTATAGATGAAGTATATCCCATACTTCAGCTATACTTAAGTATAGATGAAGTATGTCCCATACTTTAGCTATACTTCACCTATACTTTAGCTATACTTCAGCTATACTTCAGCTATACTTTAGATATACTTTATCTATACTATTTCAATATACTTGAAGTATGGGATCGTCTCATTTACCGTACATTTTTTATACTTTGGAAAGTCAATGATTCATCACTCCCATACCACGGTGGCCTTTAAAAAAGTTAAATGCTATTTTCAGGTACCCCAAAGTTATGAATAGTAGATTGTTTTTAATGCTTCTGGAAACCATTTTTGATGAAATTAAAATATTTCCCTGAGCGGATTTTTTTTGCCTGGAAAACCCTATTTGAAATACTAAAAAGCAGTAAAATACTATTTTCAAGTTAATAAGACCATATAATTACGTTTATGTAAAGGAGTTATATGTAAATTACCCGTGCTGAAATTTCAGCGTGACGCGGGTCGGGCCCAGATCTGGCAGAATGTGGGCCCAGTTGGGCAATCCCACCAGCGCGAATGGGATTTTCTTCGACTCTCGTTGGTGGTTTACGGGTTCCAGTTAAACTTCTGCATTTGCTAGAAACGGAGCTTCAATCCTTTCCTCATTACGAACTTCCAGTCCCTCTTCGTCTTCATCGTCAGCATCCAGGGACGGACTGGGACATCAAGGCAGCCCTGGCATTTTGTACATAAGCGGCCCTTTTCCGGAGTGGCTTCTAAAAAAAAAAAGAAAAAAAAAAGGTCATCGAGGTAGGAGCCGATGGACAAGCGTGTGCATGGAAAATTTTGAATTGTTTCCGCACTGTGGTGAGGGCCCTGGGGCCATGGTCCTGCTGGGCCCTGTACTAAATGCGGCCCTGGGTATGCCCTCGGCGGCCCTCCAGGCTCGCGGCCCACCGGGAAATCTCCCAAATTCCAGACGGCCAGTCCATGCCTGTCAGCATCTGTAATTACTTGTTATTTAGTAAAACGAGATAATTGAATTTTGAGATTAAGAAAAGTAGATTTAAAAAAAATTAAAATTAAAAAAATTTTAAATATAAATTTTGTGCTGCCTGTCATAAACGGTGTTGAAAATAAATTAGGATGAATAATCTGTGTGAGTTATACACTCTAAAACACACTTGGAGTAGATTACCTATTTTTTGTTTCACCATTTCTATCTAATAAACCTAAAACATTCTGACGATCATCGGGAATAATTACGTAAGACAATAAAGCCAAGTGAAATCACAAACATAACCTCTGCAAACGTTCCTACGTTTAAGTTAATGTTTATACAGTCTTCTTAACTTATTATTTTTAATTTATTCTGAGGTTAAGTTTGCTTGACCGATTATAATAAATCTGCTTACCTTCATCTTCATTGCGCAAGTAGGGAATGGCAGCAATTGTCCTATGTTTCCGTACCCGTAAGTTATACTTTTTGTTTTTGGCATTATGCCAGAATAAATAATATTTTTATTATTTCTAAAATCACATCACACTTAAAACCGAGCCGTATTGTATGAAATATAAAATAAAACATCGGATATCGGGCGGTCAGCGCAGTAGATGGCGCTGCAATTTCCAGGTGGTATTTGCTCGATATATGGTTCCGACTTGAGCCACAAGAGTAGCCACATCGAAAATCGGTACCAAATTGAGCAATTTCTGCACGGGTAGAATTACTAACGAGAATTTAATCAACAAATAAACAAAAGAAGCAATTTTTTGAAATTTATATCAATATATTTATCAAAAAATTCGTATATATAATGTTCAAGTTTCAATATTAATTTCATATAAAAACTATAGTAAGTATAATATACATATTATTCCAATTCTTAGGATTTTACTCGGAAAAAATATGAAGTGAAAAAGTCGAATTCTAACTACGCAGAACGTTCACTTAAAGCTGTGCATGAATATGACAGGCACGTTTAATTATAATACAATTACTATATAGCTATTATATATTTGTGTACACTGTATATTACACATTATGTATTCTACAATATCATTAAAATACTATGTATATTATACTTACTATAGTTTTTATAAGAAATTAATATTAAAACTTGAACATTATGTACGCATTTTTTGATGAAATATTCATAAATATATTGATAAAAATTTCAAAAAATCGTTTCTTTTGTTTATTTGTTGATTAAATTCTCGTTAGTTATTCTAATTTACATATAACTCCTTTATATAAACGTAATTATATGGTCCTATTAACTTGAAAATAGTATTTTACTGCTTTTTAGTATTTCAAATAGGTTTTTCCAGGCAAAAAAAAATCCGCTCAGGGAAATATTTTAATTTCATCAAAAATGGTTCCCCAGAAGCATTCAAAACAACCTCCAATTCATAACTTTGGGGTACCTGAAAATAGCATTTAACTTTTTTAAAGGCCACCGTGATACCTATGATTTTTACTCGGGCAGTTAAACTGCAAAATTTTGAATTTTAACTTTTACACATTGTACAGTTAAAATATTTTAAAAAGTAGAAATCCCCACGCTATCATTTTCAATGCTATGAATTGAAGAGTGAATCGAAAAATTGATAAACTTTCAAAATTATATCTTTCCAAGCAATTTTGAGTTGGGAACAATAATTTACATATTAAAATGTGTTTTGAAATCTTCTTAAATATTCTCTAAAATTTTCAATTTTTAACGTTAAAATCTGTAACTTGCCCAATTTTGATCAGATTCAGAATCGTCCTGATAAGAGGATGTTCAATATCGTGAACCATTTTGGTAGTAGGACGACGAATAAATATTTGACGGGCCTAGCTCACAATATCGATTTTGCCTAATTTTTCACAAGATCGCAGAGTCTGAAGACACTGAGGTTGTCACCAAGTACACCAACTCGAAAGTGAATTCTTCTTTGCCATTCACTGAAAAACCAATCGTCCCTTTTTAGGGCCACCAAATATTTTAACGAAGAAATGATTGCATCGTTTTTTGAACATGTACCCTGATGGAGAAAATTCTTACAAGAAAGTCAAAAATGTCTACAACTGTAGGTAAGATTTCGAAAAAAAACTAGATTTAGATTTTTGAAGATTTCGAAATAAAAATGTGGAGCTTTATGGATCTTTAAAGGTAGATTTTTGAAGACGTCGAACACAAAATTTATAAGCTTCTTAAGCATTTTTGAAGGTTTTAAATGAATACAAAATTTGTAACAAAATTCTTAGAAAAACTCATAATCATTTTTTTGTTGAAAAATTAATTTTCATAGAACATTTGATACATTGCAATGACGTATATATGGTGTCCAATCGGTCGCTATATATTTGAAAAAACTTCAAACGTAAGGTTTTTTTTATTTTTTTAATAACGATTATTCATTACTGTCTTTTTATATTCTACCATTCTTTTAAAGTTTGAACATAGAAGCTTTTTTGTAATAGCGATCATGTACACATCCTAATCTAAAATTATCTCATTGCGATGTTCTATATATCTGTCATCCTAGGTCGAAAAAGAACAACTTTTTGCTGCAAGACCTATAATTTCCTACAGATTCTTGTAGAAAATTAAAACTACAATAAAATATAACAATGTACAAAAAAATACAAAAAAGGTAAAAAATTCATCTCAACAATAGAAAAAAGTTGTCCTTTCCTGTAATTTTGGTTATAATTTATTGTATTCATTGGTAGATTCCTGTGAAAATAGTTTACCTTTCGGCACTTTTTTGTAAATATTTTTCCACCAGGGTAGCATACATGACATAACATGTTGCTTAAAACCAAATAATTTAAAACTTTTTATACCTTAGGGTCTACTGTGAGTAAACCGCTCGGCGCCTAAACGTCCTGGCGCCTAAACGTCCCGCGCCGACACGTCCAGGGTCTAAACGTCCTGGTGCCTAAACGTCCCGCGCCTAAACGTCCAGCGTCTAAACGTCCTGGCGCCTATACAGCGGCGTCCAAACGGCGGCGCCTAAACGTCACGTACCCCCCGGATTGGGTATATTTCGTGGTTTCAGCGTCGTGTCAGACCTGGTGGCCGGGTTACCGCGTACAACGACACCTGGAATGTGCGCTGTGAAATAGCGAGTGACGTGTGTGCAATTTGACAGCTGTTTAATTTTGAATTATATTTCGAGTGTGATACGTGAATAAGGTTAGTTAATGCCAAAGCGTAAAAGTACTCGACGGGTTTAGAAACACCATGCGATAGAAAGGATACCATATTTAGGAGACGGAAATGCAAGTAAGTAAATCAGTTAAATCTAACTTCAATATTAAAATTATAATCAAACTTGTTTATTAAGATTTATATATTCGCGACTATCCTCAATTGACATTATTGTTTTTTTTTAAATTAGTAGGAAATCATTTAGCTCATAATTAATTACCTATAAAGAATCACGGTATCAATTTGTAAATATGAGTTTATAACCTAAGAAGACTGACAAACGTGTATTTAATTATATTTCAGGTTCTGAAGCTGATGATGAAGATGAAGAGGAAGAGGAAGAGGAAGAATATATTAATTTTTATGTAACGGAAGCTGTGGGAAATGAAATCGATCGTGACGATCCAGGTACTGGCAACTAATTTTAAACCCCTAACGCAGATTTAGGTGAGAGAATGCAGCAAGCTGTAGGAAATGAAATCGATCGTGACGATCCAGGTATTTGCAACGAATTACAAGCCCCCGATACAGATTTAGGTGAGAAAATTCCTTTCATTGTAAGAAAATAACATGTAATTTAAAATAATTGAATAAGCAAGTTTGAATTTGTATAAAAAAAATATTTCCCAAAAAATTGGTTTCATTACATATAAATTTTTACATCTTTAGATTCCCAACAATCCACCGGATCAACACCGGGTTCTGAAGATGCCAGTTTATCATCACCGGGTTCTGAGGAATCTAGTAGTTCATCGGGTTCTGATGGAGAATACATTCACGAGATTGTACAAGCAATCAAAAAAATTGATTACAACGAAAAATTAGCACTTGCAACTGAATAGATAAATTTTTAACCGAATAGTTAAATTTTCCACTGAATAGTTGAATTTTTAATAAAAAATTGGATTTGAAACCAAACAGAAAAAATGCACTTAAAACTAAATAGTTGAATTTTCAATTAAAAATTACTATTTTTCAACAAAATAGTCGAATTTTTAACCAAATTAATAAATTTTTTAAACAAAAAAATTGATTTTTAACCAAAAAGTTGCACTTAAGGCGGAATATATGAATTTTCAATAAAAAGGGACTGTTTTTCAACAAAATAATTAAATTTTTGACTAAATAGTTGAATTTTCAACCAAATAGATAAATTTTCAAAACCAAAAAATGGGTTTTCAACCAAAAAGTTGCACTGGAAACTAAATAAATGAATTTTCAATAAAAAGGGAATATTTTTAAACAAAATAGTTGCATTTTTAACCAAATAGTTGAATTTTTAACTGAATAGTTCAATTTTCAATAAAAATTTTTTATTTTACTTTTTATCCAGGATACAGGACCCTTCTAAAGGAAATAAAAGCATTGCGTGCAGATGTTCAAGGAGTATCTCAGGTCCAAAAGGAAATATTGAAAATTATGGAAGCTGATAGGAGTGCAATGTACGCTGGCAAGAAGTCTTTCGAAGAGGAATACAATTTAAAGTTACCTCTGAACAATCTAGAAGAGTTCAAAAATCTCGATAGAGAGCTTCAAAACAATAAGGATTGCTGTTGTCGTTTTGCAAGTTTCACTTAGTATTGATTTCTTTCATGCCACATTAAAGAAATGCCATAATTTATTCAAATTATTGTTGATACTTGCAGAAAGCCGCAGTAGATTTATCTATGAGCCTAGCTGCAGGACTACGAAAGTCGCTGAACATTATTTAAACAAAATATTTGGGCAGAGATTGAATGTTACTGCTGACTGCAGTAAAAAAAGTTCCAGGCAAGGAAGTGTTTAAGGATTTTAAGTTCTACTCATGCTTGCATGGTGCGTATCATACTTAAATAATATACTTCAAATTAAACTTACAATTTATTTGATCATCCTACTGATGAAACTGAAATTCTAATAATTAATTTCTAGCTGCTGCCTCTGAAAAATTTCTGGCCGCAGAAGAGGAAGTGGTTTCGCACATTGGAACTATCTTCAGCAATACGAAAAATTGGGGCGGAAATCGGCAGGCAAGACGCGTTAATGAAAACTAACGTTCTATTATGTTCTCTCTATTTATAATAATTTTATATATAATATAAAATTGAAATAAATTTTTTGAATACACTAACTCCGCTGTTTATTCATTATCTTAGAAAAATACCTAAATTTTATGAATATTATTTTCAACAGGAAATTAATCCAGATCCGGGACCGACCTGGCAGCTAGATCGGGCTGCCACGTTCGGCACCGATCGGGCCGTGTGTTTCATTACGGGTCTGGCCCAGGTCGGTTTCCCGATCCAAGCCGGAGTTGGCCATATCCGAACCCGATCAGCGCCACGGCAAAATTTCTGCATGGTATACATCATGTGTATTCCAAATGGTTCTTGTATCATTGGAATTAGAAATTTTTGTTTTGATTATCGTAACCTCAAAATTGAATTATGTATTATAATTATTCCAATAATTATAATATCATATTATAATATCATTGTATTTAATCATTAGATTACTGTATAATATATTTGAGCATTGTACTTACTCAATATCAGCAGTATAAATCGTTCCATTAATAAAACTATTAACTACAAATGAACACTTTGTTACTTCGCTATGACAGAATGCATAACCTCAAGAAGCATGAAATCCAATTGAGAAAATATAAAAAAAACTTAAAAATGTAAGCATTTAGCAAGTTCAAAGATGATTCAATTACAATACTCAATAATGGATAGAGTGAAATAAATTGTGAAATAATTATTCCCTAATGTACGTAATTTTCCGAAATAAATGGAATTTAATTAATTTTATAGACGAATAATGACCCTAAATTGTTTTAAACACATAGCAATTTTTTTATAAATTAGTTTCATTCAAAATTTGTTGAAGAAAGGAAATAAATATATCCAGTGTGGAAAATATACATTTTTGTATATCTATAAAGGACTGTCGAGCGATATATGTTTTATATATTTGCTTTTTTATAAGTATATTAACTTCAAGAATAATACAATACGTTAATTCATTTACCGCAGTATTACGCTTAGCTTTACTGCTATTTTCAAAGCGATAAAATATATTGTACTTTATAGTAAGATGAAATCGGATATCACGCAGCTTTATTGCTGCTTTTGTCAGAACGATAAAATATTTGAATTTATTTACATTATGAATTAAGTATTATAAACAGCTATGAGATTCTTTTATAATAGAATACATTTATATAAATGTATTATGCACAGCTTTGTTGCTTTTTTCGTAGAAAAATAGGTACGTTAGTTACATTAAACTAGTATCACAATAATAATTTTACAGAAAATATTCTACTGAAAAATTCGCAACCGAGTCTCAGGGTTATTTAGAAAGAATTTTGGATTTGTAGAATCATATTGAATACGTAAAAAGGACTAACATATAGACCTTCCAGCTATCCCCTAGGAAAAAGTAGTATAGCCAAATCATTATAGGCCTATAATTATTTTCCTATAATGAATTTCCTGTAATTTTCTCACGATTATAGGATTAATTATAGGAAATTATTTTCTTAATTATAGGAAAAATTATAGGAAAATAATTATGGAAATTAGTAATATTAAAATAATGAAATAATAATTGCAGAAAGTATAAGATACTTATGCGTTTTAAGTTTCATTATACCCACATTGTTAAACAAAGCCCTAATTTTATTAGGGCGCTGAACGGTAAATCTGGGAAGGACCCGACAAGAACGTCACGCTTTGCAGAAAAGGGGCTAGCCTAGACTCGTTGGCCAGATTCGAGCGAGGGTGCCTTTCTATTACCCGGCTAAATAGTAAGGTCCCTTCTAGATCCTCGCTCTATTTCCCTATCAATCCCTATACTTGATTATAGGTTATGTGGTGACGTTATTATTTACGAGATTTCGTAATAATTACAATTAAAGTTCCTTTGCCATTAAAAAAATAATACATTTTCAAAAAATATATTTTATTTAATATTTTTTGAAGGGTAGTGCAGAATTCTAATTGTAATTATAGGTGAACCTTATTTTTATTGATTTATCAGCGTAGTGGAAAAATGTGAACTCATCAAAGCAACATTTATTAGTAGATCTAATTTAAATCAAATTTATTCACGTTTAATAGAAATTGAATTTCTATAAAAATAAGCATTTTTAAGATAAACTGTAGTTGAAAACTATAACAAGTAAGTATTAAAATATAGAACGGGGAAAAAAAGTTAATCTTCATTCGTTGATGTTAGCCTAACTTTTTTTAGGTTGCTTTTATCACGTGCACTTTCCATGCGTCCACCGTACACGCAGAAAAAAGAACCCTATATTTAATTGGAAACCAAGTTAAATCTACTGATCTTCCAAGTACGTATATGGACAATACGTCAGTTCAGTAAATTTTACGACTATAGGCAACTGAATATGATTATCATTGATGGTTACCAGTACCGATTCTCAAGTGCTGTTGACCTGCGGATCAGTAGATTTTACCGATCCAGTCGCTATTCTGCACTATTCCTCGATGCTGCAATTACGAATTATCTTGTCACTTTGACGGATAATATAAACAGATCTAACTTATCTTAATGGTGCAGACTATAGTTTGGACGGCTCTATAAATTGTAAAAAAAAAATGGCTAAAAAATAATTAATAAATAAACAAACGGTTAATTCTGAGATATATTTTCGGATATACTTATAATTGATCGGTATTTGTAAGTTACAACGCTTATAAGACAACTAAAATTTCGCACGCAACGGGGGGGATTTGAACGCATAAGCCTGAAGACGCAAGTCGATTACCTTAACGACTGCACTATTACACGAGTTGAGATCTGTGAAATAATTCCGAAATGCATTTGTAACTAAGGTGGCGACCTCGGTAACGGCTTTTGAATACGCGTTCATGCCATCGCGGCACAGGACAAAAGTTCTCGCATTTACCTCATATATCCATACAAGTCAGCTGGAACAGTCGCGGAACGCAAAAACGTCTTGCTCCAATAAACTCTCAACTGTACGCGACCTGTGAATAAGATTTGCCATCCAAAATTGTGTTACTTATTATAAAACCCCTCCATTGCTGAGTGCGAATATGGAGTAATGTGACGACTGTCACAGAAATGTCAAAAATAAATGTTTTGTAGGTGATGCAATCCATCCATTGCAGATGGCGTCATGAATTCATCCGGTGGTCCGCGGGGATAGGTTGCGTTATTACGACTTAGGGCGAGCTAAAGAAGCTATTCGGAACGGTAGCATGTACCGATCCTTCTGTAATGTTCACTGCACCACTATTGTACTCTCGGTTCAGTGGATTTTACGTATCTTACCGTATTTCATACCAGGGAATAGAGGTTTATTTTACCAAAGGATTGCCGTTAAATTTACCCTAATTTCACTATGACATTTACGAAATGCTTAGTGCTTTTGACATTTTCACCCCTTCATTAAGAGCAGTTTTCACTGTTACGGTTACAAGAAACACTTCACATTTCTTGATTAGTAAATATTACCTTTCTTTTTTCTGCGTGTACCAATCATTGAAGTTAAATCCATGAAAATAGTTTTTTTACTCAAAAATTTTGCTGTTAATACGTCTCGATGACTCTGCGTAATGTCAGCTGGATAATTTGAAAGACTATTCTTAAAACAAGCGTCACATAAAAACATATGATAAATAAAATAAAATATTGAAACATATTTTTACCAAGCATACACGCACATATAGTAGTCTCTTTAAATATTCTTTGGTCAGCAATTTGTTTAAAAGCTGTAAATTGTAGAGCTAATTCTTTAGAGAGATATTTCTGCAATATGTTGACAATTGCTTTACGGGTATTCAACTTTGCATCATGTTGAAAATGAAGAGATGAAATCTGTAATTATAAAAAAACAATCATTATATTACGAAGCACAGAAACAATTAGGGTCAACACTGCCTACAAATTTTGAATAAGTAGACGTACAAAAGCTTTTCAGAACTGCACATCTGTTTGAAGTTTTCTATCAAACTCGAGGAATTCATTTAACCCCTGAAAAGGTAAATTCAATCCATTTTCTGTGGCTAAGTCAACTGTATTCTCTGATGCATGTGTTGCGATTGTTACTTTGAGTATCTGATCTGAAAAGTTTGTATTTAAAAAAAAAAAGACAAGTAAAACAATCCGTGCGTGCTTTCACAAACAAAAAATTTATATTTTAGGTTTTGATGCTGTTCTTACCAATCGATCGACAGTATTATTAGCTGGCTTTTTGATAGTTTCCATGTGCTTTACCTGAGGCCTTGCGTTATCTTTCTGAGAATCAACAGCCAAGGAATCTGTTGGTTAAAACCAGCCCTATCCGACTCTAAAAAAGATGGCCGGTCCTTATTGCTATGATTTTCTATGTGCAAAATTTCGCCGTATGGCGACGCTTCTCGCACGTGGCCCTGCTTCAACATGAAATCCAATGGAGCAAATATAAAAATACCTCAAAATGTAAACATTTAGCAAGTTCAAAGATGATTCAGTTACAAAACTCATTATTTTCGTTACTCTCTAAATCTGAATTAGTAGAAAACTACAAATTGGTAGTAGTTTTCTACTAATTCAAATAGCGCCGATTCGTTTACTGGTAATTAGTAAGAATCTACTAATTCAATATGTAAGAATAACTGACTAAATGAATTAGTAACTATATCTACTAAAGGAATTGGTAATGCTACTACTAAATGAATTGGTAAATGTATTGCTGGTTACTATTTCAAAGGGTAGTCTCAAGAAAATTTAAAAACTGTTTTTTCAACGAAGAGAAGTTTATTCGAATATATTATTCTATTATTAAAGGCGAATTAGGTCCGATTAAAAAACAAGTTAGTTCAATCCAAATTGAAAACATGTTATTGTAATCATTAAAACTACACTGATAGTAATCGTAAAAATTTTTACAAGACAAAAACAACTGCGAAGTCGTAACTGTTTTCCTTTAGCTAGATAAAACTATTAAAATATAATATAATGCTTGGTGGAGAGCTTTGTAAGTTTGCAGCATATAATGTACGGCTGTACAGTTGTACACATGTCTTCGGTTGATTCCGGATACCCTCTACTTCCTTAGACACGTTACTAGCATCGTAGAATATAACATTTTCATTATATACTTTAATTAGCATATCATGGTTAATTATTATTACAGTACAGCCAAATGAAGAAATCATACCTGAAAAAACATTCTCTGACAATTTCCGGTTCTATCCAGATATGTCAAGCTTTTTTCTTAAATCATTTTTTATATTATTGAGCCATTCAAATATTTCTCTTTTTTTATTCGACTCGGAATAAGTCCTCAGTTTCGCGAGTTTATTATAAATTTTTTTTTCAGTTTCTGGGGATTTAATCAATATTTTTCATTTAGGAATCTTCAACAAATTATATTACAAGATATTTTCAAGTAGAATAGAATAGAATAGAATTTATTTCTCACATGTACACCTTTTCTTAGGTTTTTACATTAGTCGTTACATCCCAACAGCAGTCCCCTTATATTAAATGACAGTCTTGTTGCCTTAACAATAATAGCTACATTAAATTTTCATTATCATACAGATATCACAGTAGATATTACTCACGTTTTGGCACAGATTTAGACTTTAAATAAACATCCATATAAAGTTTAAAATTTATAACGAAATACAGTTCTAATAACTAGCATCAAGTTTGAACATTACAGATTCTTTGGTTCCATTCACGCATCATTCTCCACTCGAGCATCCTGGCACAAATCTTTCCCCTTATCCTTATTTGTCCTTTCTCTTGCCAATCTTCCAAATTCTCTAGCATATCTACAGAGACCGGGAATCGGCTTTCCTGACATTGTGAGATAAACTTTCAACTCAAATTCCATGTCTTTCCCTTCCTCTAACCATCTTTCTACCTCTTCTACCCATCTTTTGTCAATAAGTTCCTTTGCTTTTGTACATTTCCATATGTGCTTCATGTCCTCAACGTAACTTTGGCAAAGCCTACAATTTAGATCACTGAACCCCTTATTACCTGATTTCCCGACATTTCCAAACCTAAGTCTACCCCACTGTTCTTTTTCCAGATATCCTAAATCCTTGATTTCCCAAAATTCCTCTCTGCCCATCTCAATTTTCCTTTTCCCATAGTCCTTACAGTAGGTGGACCTGTCTATCCTCCCCCAGTTACTTTGAAATTCCTGTTCAATTTTCGTCCCTATATTACGTTCTAAATTTTTAGCTATTTCTTGCTCCCTCCCCCCTTCCCATATAAGTCCAAGTGTTTCACCATCCCCTGCTTCATTGAACGCTATTTTTACTTTTTTACCCCAGTTTGATGGATTTTCATTTTTTAAAATCCTTATTTCCTCCTTGAGACATATCGTGGGAAGTCTTTCATCTCCCATGTTTAGAACGTCAGTGAGATACCTAAAAACTCTTTTTCTTGTCTCGATTTCAAGACTGTATCTGCCAGATTCCATCTTCCAGATGTAATCTGGCGTGTTTCTGTCCAATCCCATCGCCATCTTTATGTACCTCCCTTGAGCCCTTTCCATCTCATCCCATTTTTCCCACCCCCAAACTTCTACTCCATATAGTCCTCCTGATTTAACTAGGACATCCATTATGTAGAGCCTCCTGTCCAAACCTCATATTCTTGCTCTTTTTAAGACTCCCCATGCCGCATTTGCTGCTTTTTGCATTTTTCCTACCATTTTAACAACATGTGTTCTGTGTATCCCTCCAGATGTAAACCAATACCCCAAGTATTTAACTTTCTCTACCACCTCTAATTTTTCTCCGTTGAACTTCAACTCTCCTGTTGCATTATTTTTCCTGCCTCTATTCCCGAAGATCATAATATTTGATTTCTTGACGTTGACTTCAAATTTGTTTCTACCTACGTACCCTCCTAAGGATTTTAACATTTGTTCGAGTCCTTCCGGAAAATCCGCCAAAATTGCTAAATCATCTGCAAATTTCAGAGCAAAAATCTTCTCTTTACCCATGACCGTTCCCCCTTCGTTTTTTCTTTCCCAGATTTCGTCCATGTCCTCTATAAAAATATTAAAAAGTGTGGGACTCAGCGGGCAACCTTGTCTCACCCCCCTTCTTGTTTCAAAGCAATCTGTGACGCCTTCCTCCGTTAGAACCTCATTTAATGTTACTCTATGTATTTCCCTAATCATTTCTAGCATCCTGCCTCTTATGCCTAGCTTGGATAGTTTTTTAGAGAGAATTTCTCTGTCCACCGTGTCAAAGGCTTTTTTAAAATCAACGAATGCAGCATAGAGTTTCCCACCTTCACTTTTTAGTTTATTATTAACAAGACAGTTCAAAACGAAAACGTGATCTCTAGTGGATCTCTTTTTTCTAAAACCAGCTTGGCTCTCCTTGTATAGACCCTTCTTTTCCATCCACTCCCGAATCCTTTCATCCATAATTGCTGCTAAGATTTTATAACCGGTGTCTAGCAAAGGAATTCCCCTGTAATTACCCGTATCATTTTCCTCCTCACTTTTAAGTATCGGCATTATCCCTGCCTTTTCCCACCCTTTCGCTATTTTCGCCGTTGTCCAGAATCCGTTTATTATTTTATGTAGCTCTAAAGCCCATACTTTTGGAATTCCCCGAATAAATTCAATAGGTATCCCATCTTCACCTGGAGCTTTTCCAACCTTCATCTTCTTAACACATTTCACCATTTCCTCAAAAGTCATATCACCATTGAGTTCGTCTTCTTCAACTTCCCTGACATTTACCACTGGCTCTTCTGAGGCTGCTTCATTCCCCTTTTTTTCACCGACCGTAACGTTTTCTACATCTGCCATCTCATCTTCTTTCTCCACTTCTGACTCTATATCAAAGCTATTTACTTTTCCTTTTCCTACCTCAAGTAAGTTTCTAAAATGGTTTAGCCATCTCTTTTTTCCTATTTTTCTTCCCCTCTTTCTCTTCCTTCTCGACCTGAAGTTTCCTATTGCCTGCCAGAAGCTTCCCATGCATCTACTTTCCTCAACCTTTCTCCACTTTTCCTTCAGTTTCTCCTTTCCCTTTTTTTTGTACAAGCTTTTAAGTTTCTTCTTTTCCTCTTTTAGTTATTCCCTTCCTTCGTCATTCTTTTTCTCGAGGTATTTTTTAAGACAACCCCAAACCATTGCCCTCTGTTCAGCACATTCCTTGTCAAACCAATCTCTTTTACCATTTTCTGAACCTTTATAGCCCTTTTTCCCACGTTTTGATAGTAATCCTACCGCTTTTGCTGCCTTCCAAATACATTCCCTGAACCTTACCCAACGACTCTCCCAGTCCTCATTTTCTTCGCATTCCGCCCACAATTTTTCCATTTCTTTTCCATAATCCTCTCCCTTATCCTTTTTCCATTTTAAACAGGTTGTGGTTTTTTTATTTTCCTTTCTCAAAAAACGTTCCCTATTGAAAATAGTCATTTCTAATTCTAGAGAGAAACTGACTGGAGGATGGTCTGATTCCGTTCTGACTTCGACTTTGATTTCCTTGACTGGACATTCTTCACTATTTTCTAAAAAAAATACATAGTCTAAAACCGACCCCCCGTCTCCGCAGATATGTGTCCACTTTCCCTCCATGTCCCCCTGTAATCGTTCGTTTAATATTCTAAGCCCTTCTTCTTCACAGAATGCTGATAATTTTTTGCCCTCTGCGTTTAATACCTTATCTTCTGAGTTTCTAACCCTGCAATAGCCCCTATCCAAATCCCCCCTGTCCCAATCACTTCCTCCCTGTTCTTCCCCCACTCTGACATTCCA
Organism: Andricus quercusramuli; assembly: GCA_932178445.1. NCBI lineage: Eukaryota > Metazoa > Arthropoda > Insecta > Hymenoptera > Cynipidae > Andricus > Andricus quercusramuli. The sequence goes on from CAKNXH010059553.1 coordinate 70,738, forward strand.
ATCCCCAACCAAGACAAGTTCCTCTCCCCTCCCTAGCATATCTTCGATCAATTTGCTTAGTTCAACTTTAAATTTCGGAAAGCCAACATTGTTGTACAAAGTTACAATACTTACATTATTTCCGTTTAGTTTCCAGCCACCTTTGACGATCATCCCATACTCCCACTCTTCAATACACATTCCTTCACTCAATTCTTTCTTTACACCAATCAAGTGCCCCCCTTTAGCTCTATCCTTCTTTTTGTCTCTAGTTGCCGGTTTAGCACTCCAAATAAAATCTTCATCCAGTTTAATTTTGAAGTCAGGGATACTTCCTTGCTCCAGCCAGGTTTCCTGAAATATGACATCATATTCTCTCCAGAATTCTACCGAGTCCAACACATTCCTTCCTCCCGAAATGTTCCATGACAAACATTTAATTACTTTGCACCCAGCCTCCTCGAAATCTACTGATTTCCTTCACTCCTTCTTTCTCATCCCAGAAGAAATCCCGATTTCCAATCCTCCACTTCATGTAGCTCCAGCTTGCATCTGCACCTTTTCTTCGGTATCTTTTCACTTTCCCAATTATCCATTTCTGGACCTCGATTTCCCTTGCAGTTGTCCTATTGAGGACAGCCTCAATAGGACACCCCCTCCTATTATTCGCACTTCTTTTATGTGAATTTTTATTTCCGTCAAATTCCAGAGTACCGTTTGCATTTCGTTTGCCATGGTACGCCCGCCTGTGGTTCTAAAACCCCCCACTTTAATCCAGTTTTTCCTTTTTCTTCTCTCTTCTAATTCCCACACTAATTCTCTGGCTGAAAGCCTTCCTGGACTCGTTAAATTCTCGTTATCACTGCTGTTGTTCAATTCCTCTTCGTTAACAAACTCTAAATAAGACTGGTTGCCATTTTCTCTTACCGGCTCACCCCCCACCTCTCCATTGTTTCTGTCCAAATTTAGCTGTGTCCCCTGTTGCTTATCTGGCTGCCCCTCTTCGCACTCAAGATTATTTTCCGTGCTGTTTATTTTCTTTAAATCATCAATTTTATTTTCGAGCCTCACGATTCTTTCTCTCAGCTTAGTATTTTCATCCTGCCATTGGACTTCCCTTTCTTTTAATCTAGATAAAGCTGTCATTGTTGCTGCCTCCCTTATGGTCCTTTCCTCATCTTCGTCTCGATCTTGTTTTCCTTTTCCCCCGTATTCCAGGATGTCGCTTAATTCCCTTTTCAAAAAGTCACCTAGTCCGCACTTTAAAAAATTATCTAGTTCCCCTTTAGCTTTTTTTTCCCACCAAGAGTCTAATATTCGAAATAAATTTTCCTCCAAGACATTCTCATTTTTCGGTTTTTCTGGAGTTTCTTCTTCTCCATCACACAGGATTTCTTTACTGAAAGAGACTGTCTTGTCGCCGGATTCTTCACAAAGTTCATTCCCATAATTTTTACCCTTAGATGTTATATTTGGAGAACGTGATGTCTTAATTTTTCCCTCTCGTTATTGGCGTCTTGTCTTTCTTTCTTTCGCGAGGTTAGAAACTTATCCAAACTTCCGGTGGTTTTGCTAGTTCGCTGTCTTTCAAGTTCCTGTTTGCTAGGTCTCCCTCGTCCTCTCTTTTTTGCTGGTGTTTCGCCGATGCAGGGTTCTTGTTGACTGGTCAGACTGCCATTTTCTCCGCTAGAGGCGTTGTTTATACGTCCCTCGTCGTCAACTGGTTCCGGTATCTGAACTGCGTCAACCAAAACACTAACTGTTTCTTTCCTCTCACCGTACATAACCTCACCACTCTTCATGACTTTTCCCGATCACTTTGCACCTCACTGCGATTACCGAAAATCTGGATAACACTCTCCCGTAGAGTTTATACGTAATTCTTTCTAACAAAAGGCAAATTCGATGTGTCCGCAACTTTATACTTCTAAAAACGCGATAATTTTCACTCGATAGCACGCGGTGCGCCTGACCCGCTCAAGCACCAAACCGGAAGTCGATATTTTCAAGTATATTAGCACCATTAAATACTTAAATAACCAAATAATACTAAAAGCATAATCAATCATTTCTTAAATTTGTCTATAAAGTCTATGAATTTGAATAATAATTCGAACAAATTCTTATTTGATAGTTAACAGTTGAACTTGGAACTAAAAAAGATCAGCTTTCGACCAAAAATGGAATAGTTAAATTTGAACATAACAAATTAATTAGCAAGAGAAAAAAACTGTTTGAATCAAACTTTCACTGGAATAAATGAATTTTTGACAAAAGTGTAACTTTTAACCAAGTAGTTTTTATCTTCAATCAAAAAGATGACATTCCAACTAAAATTATGAATACCTAACTGAAATGTTTACATTTTTCACCAAAAAATTAAAGTTTCAAACAGCAAGATTAATTTAGAAACATAAACAATGATTTCATACAAAAAATACGTATTTTGAAGAAAATAGAAGACATCTCAACTGAAAAAGACAAACATTCAACCAAATAGTTGAATTTCCAGTTTAAAAAATTAATTTGACAGAAAAAAAAGCAAATTTTTAGCCAAAGTGTTGAATTTTCAACTAAATAGCTCACTTTTTAACCGAAGAGATAAATTTATAATTAAAATGATGAATCTTGCACAAAAATATTAATTTTAAACAAAAGAGTTCAGCTTTTAACTCATTAATTAAATTTGTATTCCAAAAAGGATGAATTCTGAACGAAAAATGTAGTAGTTGACATAAAAAAAATTAATTTTCAATCAGAAACAGTTAAATTCGACAAAAAAACTACTTTTCAAAATGATTTGAATTTTCAACTTGAAAAGATTTTTCAGTCAAGCGAGAGAAAAAATTGCAAACAAGCTGTTGAATTATCAATGAAGAAGACGAATATTTGAATTTTGAACTAAAAACGATCAATTTTCAAACAAAACTATAATAGATACATTTTCATTTAAAAAATTAAATACACTAAATTGAAATTTGCACGCTTTAAATTATGTACATACTTTTATTTTAACGTATCCGCAGTTTAGCAGTAAGGTGGTTCAAAAAAGAATTTTTTGAAGACAAAAGAGTGTTAGATTCTGTTTAAAATTTAGGTTGAATAATAATTTGTGTGCCTTAGTAAAACTAGATCTGATCATTATAAGGGATGCCTCTAAAGCATAAGTTTAAAACATGGAAAAATACTTTAAAATCTTCTTTAAAACAACCTCTTTATCCGTAACAACAACTAAATGAAAATTTGTAACCCAAAAATCCGACTCAGAAGTTGTAAATTGATTTAAAAAAAATGTTGAACATCTACGTATCTTTTAATGTATGTTGAGTGAGTTTTCTGCAAGTTAGAGATAAGAAATAGAGCATTTCTTAAACTGTTGGTTAATTACAATATGGTACGTTGACTTTCATGTAACATAGTCTGCTATCAATATTATGTTCAAAAAATCATGTTGAATGGAAATTACTAACTATTCACAAAAAGTACATAATTTTCAATTTTCGATAGACACTAGAAACTTTATTAAAACAAATAATTTTACATTCACTTGTTATTACGAATAACAGAATTGTTTGAAATAAGACTATTATTCAACTTTTACCCTGTTTGAAGCAACATTTTTAAGGCAGCACTTATAGAAAGTTAGAATTTCCCGACCGAGTTCTTCGAGGCTAGAGGCATACTTTATTAATTTTCTCTTTATTATTAAAAATTCAAAAGCTGTTTTGACTAAGGAGAAACTTCTTGTACAAAGCTAACAATCAGTCATATAATTGATTTAAATGAAATATGTAATAATAATTTACATTCGGACATTTGGACAACTCCAGTGCACTCTTGAAGGTTAGCATCTTGACTTACATGCAAATTTTAGAAAAAAATATATGAATAAGAGAACATTTGCTTTTTATACCTTCCAGTTTCGTTACAGTGTCTAAATCTAAGTGGTTTTCAAGTATTTTAGCCAATTCTTGCACACTGTATTCCTCGGAAGTCTTGCATTTTTCTGAAAATAAATTTTAGTTAACCTAACTTTCTTCAACGACACTTTCCCAGTTCCCTTTAAACTATTCACCTAATTGCTAATATTGAACAAAATCTTACCGATTTTAAAGAAGCTAAGATAAACGATTCACCCTCAAATCAATTGCAGTTCTAACCCACTCTTTGCCATCAGAATCCACTTATTCACAAACTCCGGAACATTTTGGGAACAAACAATAGCTATAGTTATTCTAACCAATTTCACGAGTTCACATTTTGGCTGCATTGGAGAAATAGATGGTGTATTGACAAGACATTAACCTTTTTTAATTAAAACTCAAAAAACAGCAGAATGTATTTTAAAAATTGTTGAATTATGTTTCCTTACTAATTCATTTCTACTCTTCGAATTAGTAAGTTGTTACTACTAAACAGATTAGTATAATACCCTCACTAATTCATTTAGTAACATAAATCTTACTATTTCATATAGTAGAAAGTGATAAAATCACTAATTTAACAGTCGGATACAATGCTACTTATTGAATTAGTAAAATTTCTACTAATTCGGATTAAGAGAGTAGTATGAATATTTCTAGAGTGTTAATTACATGTATACAATAATGGATGGAGTGAAATAAATTGTGAAATAATTATTTCTTAAGGTACGTAATTTTCAGAAATAAGTGGAATTTAATTAATTTTATAGACGAATAATGACCCTAAATTGTTTTAAACACATAGACATTTTTTTATAAATTAGTTTTATTCAAAATTTGTTGAAGAAAGGAAATAAATATATCCAGGGTGAAAAATATACATTTTTGTGTCTCTAAAAGACTGCCGAGCTATATATGTTTTATATATTTGCTTTTTTATGAGTATATTGTATGTATGTATGTATGTATGTATGTATATTTAATCTTTTCCTTTTACGGGTTTGACGGCCTCTGCTCCCTGTAGATATATTTACACTTCATCCTTAGTCATCTTATCCGCTGCTCATATTCTAATGCTTCGACTTATATAATAACCATACTATTAATACTATTCTTCTTACTTCTAAAATGAGCGATCTTCCAGGGCTCCCGTTTTCTCTTAACTCAAGTGCATTTTCACCGATTTATAATTTAAAATTTTTACTGGTTACTTTCCTTTAAACAGGATTACCCGTTTGGCTCTGCCCTGATCCCTTGCTTTCTCTTAATTCTTCCAGTTTTTTCATCCACATCACTCCCTGTCCATTACCATCCAAGATCCATCTCACACACTCATCCACACTCAACTGTCCATCTTCCTCTCCTGTATACCTCTCTAACACATCTGCCCATGACTCCACTTCGTATCCACATACTCTGCACAGATTGTCCTCTTCATCCATCCAATATCGACAAGCTCTCACTCCTTCCCCCATTCTAAACCATACCACCCTATTTCATTTGTCTTCCTTTTTCATCTTTTGCAAATATTCTGGTTCCGTCAACTCTTTGACCATCATATACCATCTATTGTACCTAGAATCCATAATCTTTCTCCATCTCTCTTCTCCTTGTCTTAGGGATCGTCCATAAATTACGTAAGACGTTTTTCTTTTGTTTGAATAAAGAAGGAAATAAAATTGCTGTGAAGTTGAGAAGGACACAACGATACAAACAAAAGAAAAACGTCTTACGTAATTTATGGACGATCCCTTACTAATAGCTCTAATTCTATGTTCTGCCAATCCAGAACCCCTTCTTGTATCTCACAAACCCTCCTCATTTTTGTCCTTTCTTCCTCCCATTTCGAGTTTCCCAAATTTCCTCTCGTCTTCTTGTTCCGAACTTCGTCCAAGCATACTTGTGCTATTCGGCTCCCCTCTCCCCTTTTCAGCTTCTCTTCAAACCTCCAGGCTCTCTTAATTTGTCTCGTTACCATTTTCTTTCTTCCTAGTTCTTCCCTCAACATGTATCCTGGGCAACTCCAACTAACCCCCATTACCCATCTCAGAAATCTCTCATGCATGCTTTCCACTTTCCTATGTTCCTTCCATTCCCAGACTTCCAACTCATAACACAATACCGCCCATACCAACGCATCAAACAACCAGACCCTCATTCTCCAATCGCCATTGAACCTTCTCTTTCCTATACCCCATACTTGGCCCATTATTTTGCTCGCACATTCGATTCTCTTCCTCATCTGCACCTCGTTTCCCCCTCCTGCCTCAAACCAGAAACCTAAGTAACAGAACACCTCCACACTTTCCACTGTTTGTCCGTTCATCTTCCTACCGTAACCTATTTTGGTCTTTCTCTTTCTGAAGCACGTCACCTTGGTCTTCCCTACGTTCACCGTCAGTTCTTTTGCTCCTACATACTCTTCGAAAATTTTTATCATTAGGTTCATCCCCATCTCATTGTCTGCCAATAGAACTACGTCGTCCGCGTATGCTAGAGAGTATAGTTTGCTATTACCCAGAATCGTCCCCCCTTTCCCTTTCTCCTTTAGCTTCTCCTCTAAGTCTGCCAGCAGCATATTAAAGAGCAGCGGACTCGACGGGCACCCTTGCCTAAGACCTCTTTCTATCCAGAAAACCTCCCCTTTTTTTCTCCCTATCTTCACCCTAATCCTGGTTACAGTAAAAATTTTCTTTATCCTCTTCACTAACCCTTCCTCTATTCCCCTCTCTTTCATTGCCTGTCATAGAACTTTTCTATTCACTGAGTCAAAAGCTGCTTTAAAATCTACGAACAAGGCTATTAATTTCCCTTTTTTTCTCCCTAAGTTTTTGTTAACCAAGTAGTTGAGTACGTAAATGTTATCTATTGTTCCCATCCCTTTTCTAAATCCCGTCTGATTGTGTGGGATACTTTGTTTCTCTTCTATCTGACTCTCCAACCTTTTTCTTAGAATTTCCGCATATATTTTATAACCCACTGGAATGAGGGTCATCCCTCTGTACTCTTCTACCTTCTTACCATCTCCTTTCTTGACAAGCGGTACCACCAGCCCTGTCCTCCACTCCTCCGGCCACCCTTCTCCTTTCCAGACCTTGTTGCAAATCTTCCACATCCCTTCCCTAATCCCTTCTCCTCCATACTTTATCGCTTCGTTCTCCATACCATCCTCTCCTGTAGCCTTGCTTCTTTTTAGTCTATCTATCGCCTCATTCACTTCTTCTCTTGTTATTCCGTTCGCTTCCTCCCTTTCTCCCTGGACTGTCTTTCTATTTTCCCCTTCGATCCTATTTTGTTCTCCCCCTAGCAGACCCTTAAAATAATCCGTCCATTCATCCATTTCTATTTCTTCATTCACGCCCCTCCTTCCTCCTCTTTCCCTGTTTATCACATCCCAAACCCTACCTTCTTTGATTGCTTTTTCTACTTCTTCCTTGTATTTCTCCTTTCCTTTTTGCTTTTTCCCTTCCAGCATCCTCTCATGTTCTCTTTTCCTCCTGTTGTACTCCGCCTTCTCTATTTCTCCTTTCCTCCACTTTCTTACAGACTCTTTCATTCTCTCTTTACTCTCCCTGCATTCCTCGTTCCACCAGCCTCTCTTGCAATACGTTAATACGGCTTTACTGCTATTTTCAAAGCGATAAAATATATTGTACTTTACAATAAGATAACATCGAATATCACACAGCTTGATTGCTTCTTTTGTCAGAACAATAAAATCTTTGAATTTATTGACATTATGAATGAAGTATTATATACAGCTCTGAGATTCTTTTATAATAAAATACATTTTTATAAATGTATTATGCAGCCGTGGTATCAAAAAGTTTTCCTGCAATAAGTAGAAATGAAAAATATCGGATTCAAAATAAATTTAGTTTGATACTATTTATTTAAAATTATATTTTACCCCTTAGCTTGACAATGCGCTTTTTTATGCGTCTTAAATAGAATTTTACAGTTTAAAATTAAAAAAAAAAATTTTAACAGAAAACATTCTACTGAAAAATTCGCAACCGAGTCTAAGGGTTATTTAGAAAGAATTTTGGAATTGTAGAATCATATTAAATACGTAAAAAGTACTAACATATAGACCTTCCGGCTATCCCCTAGGAAAAAGTAGTATAGCAAAATCATTATAGGCCTATAATTATTTTCCTATAATGAATTTCCTGTAATTTTTTCACGATTATAGGACTAATTATAGGAAAATAATTATGGAAATTAGTAATATTAAAATTATGACATAATAATTGCAAAAAGTATAAGATACTCATAGGATTTAGGTTTCATTATACCCACATTGTTAAACAAAGCTTCTTTAAATATGTCAATTTTTATGTTCTTTTGTGTAAGCAGTTCAAAATAAATGATTAATTTATACTTTATTCTACTTTTTGCAATAATTATTTTAATATTATTAATTTCTGTAATTATTTTCCTATAATTCTTCCTATAATTATTCCAATCATTATTCCTGTAATCGCGCAAAAAATTATAGGAAATTAATTGTAGGAGAATCATTATAGGCCTATAATGATTTTCTACGACAATAAAATATCAGAAAATCGGGTATAAAAATTTTATTTATCTTTCTTTTCAATTGTTTACTTACAGTGCCAGCGCACTGTGCAGCGGAAAAAGTAAACCCCACAAGTTTTATTCTTACTCCGCACTTTGCCTGCGCCTGTCGGGCACTTCGCGATTTGCCTAGGCAGAGTCCGATGTGAAAGTTCTTCTTCGGACTTTGCCTGACACCGCTCAGGCAATTCGCGGAGGGCCTAGGCAGACTGCGGTGTGCTGGCACTTCGGACTTTGCCTGTAACATATACAAGCTTCGAAACACGGAAAATTTATATTTTAGGCTTTGCTGTTATTATCAATCTGTTGTTTGCCAGTATTATTGGATGGTTTTTTAATAGTGTCGATATTTTTTTCCGGAGGCCTTGTGTCATCGTTTTGACAATTAAGAAGCAAGGAATCTGTTGAATTAAAACCTTCAAATTAACATTATAAATAACAAATTATAAATTTATATTTACTTTTCATTTTTCGTAATCAATCTTAATCAACAATGGCTTAGGAAGAACAATAAATTGAACCACGAAGCATTTTTATTTAAAATTTTCTAAATTTTTGAAGCCTAAAATTAATCAAAGTCAGTTTAATTTAACAAACCTTTTGAATTTTTAGAAGCTGATTGTTTTATGAATCGTTTTTGATAAGCAGGTGTCACGTTCATGATTTTCACCCTAAGATTAGAATACATAGAAGTTGTTGGTTTTTGATAGTCCACAGTTATCATCTCAAAATTTGATAAATTAGACGACTGAAGAAATGATGATTCTCCATGGATGGATTCATCGGAATCAGAATCATTGTCTCTTCTTCTCATATTCGGAATGATTCCATCAAGATCGGGAACATTTAAAGCAAACTTAGTGCTCTCGGAAAGTCCTTTTGTTTCTTTACAACGAATTTTTTTTGTAAAATCAATTGATTTCTCTTCCCAATACACCTGTGGTGTACGCATATCTTTTTTTTCCAGGTGTGTAAGTCTTACTTGAGCTTCTTCGTACGTAGCTAAAATGATGGGAAACGTGAATGTTGAAGTCTTTAGTGTGATAAATAGTATGTATAACTAAATAATATAAGCAGTCATTGAGATAAGATAAAACAGTTTGAAATAATATATATTAACCAAATTAAAATTGAAATATTTACCTGCATGGCCTTTTAAAGATATATTGTAAGATGGCCAATCTTCTGGAGCCATAGCCTTACATTCAATTAACGAATTTAGTGAAGCTGAAGATGTTTCATCGTATGGCGGGAGCATACATTTAACCATTAGCGCGTGTTCTATCAGATCGTAGTAGGGGAGCGGCGGCGAATGTGGCGCGGTGGCTAATGTGGCGCGTTCGAGTTTTCGAATATTAACGCATTTTCTGCTTGTGGAGGTAGTTTCATTACATGTATATATGTTTTCAACCTTAAATTATTAAAAAATTGGGATAATTAAATTAATTGCCTGATTTTCATGACGAAAAGTTAGTTTTGGTTATTTCGCTTGTATTGTCAGAGTAGCTAAAAACAAGTAAAAAATGACAGAAGTTTCGTGTAAACTTATACAATTTTTTGGGAATATTCTGTTTCAAGTTTCTTGAATGCTTTAAAGTTCAACATTTTGATTAAAATTATTGAACTTTTATGTGAAAAATCTTTATTAAATACTTTTCACATGCGACTAATATGGCGCATTAGGGACTAAAATCGGCAGGTAACTTGGCGCACAAGTTTGTGGTTTGTTTTGCTCGGGGAATTTTGTAGAAATAAAGTGCCGGTTTTTGGTTAGAAGGTAAGAAATATTTACTCAAAGTAATAACATTTCGTTTCTAATATGCATAAAAAAGTTTCATCCTAATTATTATCGTGTATTTTAGAGTTGTTTTAGAATAATTGTATTTTGAAATCGTTTCACCAGTTTTCGGGTTAGGTTTGTTCTGACAGAATAAATATTTATAGGGTTTACAATAGTGATATTATTCGAATGTTGAATCATTATAACTGTTTTGGAAAAGAATAAATTTTACTTATTATTAATATAATTTTGATCTATTGTTTATACAACGTCTGTAAGCTTATCTTAAAATACAACATTTTTAGTACTCCTCAAATTACTGTGAGACAATCTGTACTGATAAAAAAACATTTTTTCTTGAAATTTGGGCAGATATAATCCCTCAATTATGTCAATAATATTAAACGTGAATACATTTATCTTATTTTCATTATATTTTACTAATTTTTCTTCATAATTTGTTTTTTATTTAATAATTATGAACTGAAATCGGAACGCGCCACATTACCAAACAAGGTAGGACAACTTGACTTAGATGCTCTTTTTGGAAAACACATTAATTAACTGTTTTAATGAACTGCAATTGAATTATCTCCATGTATATACACGGAGAAAATTTGGTTAGGAAACTTTACCAAACTTTTGAGTAAAATTGGGATATATGGACTAAAAGGAGAATGTTTGACATTATTGTAATAATTTGTGACGTGCAAAAGGTTAAATAATACATGGCAGTTCGGTAAACTTTAATAGCGCAGATTAAAGTTTCCAAATGTACAGTAAATATTTTCAAAAGTAAACATTAATGCACGTCGTGTAATTATTGAGAACTATTCTGTCATACATTGAGGAAAAATTGGATAAAATTTCATATTAGTTGAGTAAAGTTTGCAAATGTAAAGTCAAGCAAACTTTAAATTATGCAATGTTAATGCTTCCCTCAAAATCGGTTATAGAATGACAAATTTCGGTGAATGTTTCTAAGTAAAAAATGTATTATATACTCGAAAGTTTGGTAAAGTTTAAAATCAATTCTAGAGAAACATTGATTTTTGATATGTGACTGTTTCCACCACATTGCATGAAAGTTTATCCGCTGTGGAATAGATTTTAATTTTTGCTACGTTAGACTTTATTCGACAGTTTGGTAAACCGACATTCGAGTCGCAGTCGCCCAGCATCTCCCACCACTTCCCAAATCTTGCAGGATCGTATAAAAGTATTAAGCACCTCGAAGATATTTACCATTTTTTAAATTATAAATAAGTTGTTCAATTTTCAACCTATTCATAGTTCTCGTTGGCATTTAGTATTGGATAATGCATAATAGTTCTACAATTGCAAAATAAAGTTGGAGTTGATTTAGGAAGGTTATTACAAAGTTGGTTACCATGGATCGAAATTGACGCCTCTGGCGTAAGCCTTAGTGATGCTATTTCAGTGCTTTTTGCCATGTTAGTGTTTTCCTTACAAAATTTGTAGTTTTTTTTTCATTTAGTGGGATGAAAAAATTATATTTCAATGAGAATAAGAAAGCTTCGATCCAAAAAAATAATCCTGTTCCGAGAAAATCAAAATTGAAATTCGCGGTATCACGAAAAAAAAAGAAAGTATATATTTTTCCTATTGCATGATACAATTTTTTTAAAATATAAATACTAGAAGGTTAAAGAAATCAATACTCTGTTAAAATTTGATCTAAATATGAACTTAGATTTCATTGAATTTTGTTTTTAAATTATTGTGTCAATAAATGAGGTTTGGAAAAAAATCTTTTTACCACAACTCTTACTATAGTATAATTTTGCAAAGTTTTGTATTGATAACAGAAAATTCAGTTTCAAAAATAAGAAATAACAAATTTTTAAAAACAATTTCTTAAACTGAAATTTCTCATACGAAAAATCGAATAAAAACTTTTCATTAAATTTACGTCGCTATATAATTTTTTTGAGAATTCTTTTGCTAAAATTTTTTTTCATATTTTTTAAAATATTTTTTTACCATACAGTGTAATAAAAGTTTTTGCCAAATCTACATCGTAAAAATCTTTAAAGAATATATGAATAATTATTCAACAACAATGTTTTAAATAATTTTGTATTTTTACTCAGTGTAATTGGAAAAAATTTCATTTTTACAGAAATTTGTATATAATTTGATTAATCATAATAACATTTTATATAATTTGTCAACTGCGGTATTAACCAAAGAGTAACTCTTTCAATTGTGCATTGCGTACCTACAAGAAATTATGTAATTTTTGCAGATATTATCAAATATACTGATGAGGATCACCATTGTGTACATTCTCAAAGAAAGTCACAATTAATATATATATAATATTTTTATACAATATATGCTAATTTCCGACGAAAAAAAAACTAATATAACCTAAAGTTGTTCATAATCCTAAGTTTAATTTTTAAGTAAAATGAATTTAATTTTAAATAACCGATTTCTGGTAAAAAGGGTTAACATAACCTTAAATCGTTCCAAAATTGTAAATCTTCTTTGAAGCCTATATCAAAATTGCCGGTGAAAATCACTAGCCTACAACCTATAATGAAACAAAAGTTTTAATCTTCTTTGAAATCAAATGATTTTTCATTAAAAATACCGTTTTTTCACTCAAAATTCTTGGTCTTAAACAGCAACATAACCTGAAATGGTTGAAAAGTTCTAAATCTTCTTGGAAATTTTATAAATATAATTTATTTTAAACAAAGTCATTGGTTTTAAATTTAAGGATTTGTCAAAAATAACGATTTTAGATAAAACAGGTCAACATAAGCTATAGTTGTTGAAAAATGGTACATGTTCTTTGAAATCTAATAATTTTTTATTAAAAATACTAATAATTCTCAATGAAAAACACAAACATAAAATAACAGAAAATTATTAAGAATTGTAAATCTGTTCCAAAATCCAATGACTTTGTTGCAAGATGTTCGATTTTTTGTGAAGAACGTTAATATTATTTGAAACTATTCAAAAATTTGCTATCCTATTTGAACTATAGTGATTTTTTCACAATACCAGTTTTTGGTATAAATCGTTAACCTAACCTACAATTGTTAAAAATCAGAAATCTTGATGATTCTTGTTTAAAAATGCTAATTTCCAGTTTAAAAAAATTACACAACCTAAAATTTCAAATAAATTTCAAGTCTTTGAAATGTTTTGATTTTATAATATTTTTTTTTCACCCAGCGAAAAGTACTAATATGAAACATGTGTAATATTTTCAATAATTTATTAGCCAATTTGAAAGTTTTAATTTAATTGCTTAAAAGTAATGAATATTCAAAAAGCACAAATCGCTTTGGGTAAAATTCATATGATTTTCATTCGATTAAAATTTTTAAAAGCTCATTCTACTCCTTGAAAGGTCCTTTACAATTGTATTCATCACGTTTTTATTAAATATCATATAGAAAATTGTTTTATTTAAAACATGACTAAATAAAAGAGTTGTACGTATTATTTTTAAATAAAATAATTTCTACGAAAACGAGACGAATATAATTGTAAAGAAACTTTCGGGAAATGGAGTGAGCTTTTGAAAATTAAAATGAAATGCAAATGACGTATTTCGCCTAAAGCAGATGCAAAAACAGAAATAGTTGTGCAAATAACTACATGTCATAACCATGTAAGTGCAATTTTTTTGAAAACACGTTTTATTGGCTTAAAAATTCTCTAAAATTCTACCTGACATTGTGGTGAAAGGATATATCCAAATTCGAACGATAGTGTGATTTTATCTCGATAAACTGTGATCAATCATACGAAAATTTAAATCTTTGTATTTGATTATATCCTTTTATTGTATTAAATAGTTACAAAGACCAAAGTTAAAAGAACTGATTTTTAAAAAGATACAAAACAACTTCAAGTAATGAAAAGTCAAATAACAGAAATGAAGAATTGAAGAGCATAAATTTTAAAAGTGGTGTAAGAGAGAAAAAGTTAAGTAAATCACATTTTGTGTAAAGATCTTTAATTTTTTATATTTACATATTTTATGAGTGATTGCCGTGAAGTTGACAATTTTAGATAATATGATTTTCGAAAACAGCAAAATTTTCAAACGGCCTCAAATATTTTTTAAAAATGAAGGATTACCCGAGAGGGTATGAAAATATAAAAATAAAATATCAAGGAACGTATTTGTGATGTATATGAATTTTACGCAAAAAACCTGTGGGACAGACTTAAAAGAGATTTTGAACATCCTTAACGGAAGAATATTTAACTCTACTTTTAATTTTTATCTTTTCCAAGTTAATATAAGTAACATCTGTAAATTTCACATATTTAAAAAATGGTTTAAATATGATTTGACAATTTTTCATTTTAAATTTGTAGCTTCAAATAGGTGCGTAGCAAGACATTTTGCATACTTTTTTATTTATTATTTCTAAACGAAGTCGTCCAAAATTTGGAAACTTTATTGAATTGTGCTTTGATATCATTTTAATACCTTACTCAGATAATATTAGAATCAAGTTAATATCCAAAGAAAAGGTGGAAAATTACTCAGAATTAAAGTGGCAATTACAAAATACATATACCAAAAAATATAGATCTTATAATATAAATCTTTTTATGAAAACTTTAGTCACGGCACTGGTCGTTTCTCACAAGCGCTGAATCAATTCCTCTAGTTAGTATATAAGGAAGTTCCAAATTTCTCCTCTCAATGTGAAGCGTGCGTTAGCGTAGTTACGTCGAAAGCGTCTTATATATGTGTAGTATTATATTAGGGTTATTTATATGTATGTTATATGTGTTTGATAAGGTTTACGTGTCGTCAGTGTATTTGTAATGAAATTGTATTCTGATTGGCTGTAACTAACTCATGTGTATGTGAGTGTATGCTGTTGACTGTGTATAAGTTTGTTTTTTTGATTCACAGAAGGTTACGGTTTACCAAACTGCCAGTTAAAGTTTCTCGAGCGTCAGTGACTCCTTCATGCCTTTTCTGTAAACCCACTTATATTTTGTACCAAGCCCTCGACCGCGTTTTACCCAATTGTTCAGTAATCTTTATCTGAAGTTTGATATATTTTACAATTATGTGCATTAAAATGTCAACTACCAAGTACAGTATTAATTAAAGTACAGTTCAGAAGATATTCGTGTCAGTTTGTCGCACTTTCATGTTTGTTAATGAAGTATTACCGAATTTCGTCTTACCAAACTAGATATGAAACTTTATCAAAGTGTCCATATGTCCCAACTTTACCCAACTGAGTTTGGTAAAGTTTCTCGAAATATTTTTCTCCGTGTAGCATTGGTAAGATATTAGCCTAAACAGAATATATCTTATTACAATGTTTTACTTTATATTTGAATTTTAATCGTGCATTTTCCTTTATATGCGCCGCATTCGCCGCCGCTCCCCTAAGCCCAATCTCTCGGACTAGAATCGATCTCTTTCTTTGGCATAGAGGAGACATCAGCATTCACAAATTCGAATAAAACAAACTCTCTCAAATTTGATTCATCCTGGCTCGGAGTTCTTTTTTCCGGAGGCATCTTGGCCTGCAGTTTCACTTTTAAATGTGCAAAGTGAACCTATAAAAATATTATGTCTCATGGTACGGCTGAACAATTAAATGAACAAATTTTTACAATAAAACGTGATAAATTCCGTTTCAAATAATATTTCATATATTTAATCCTTATAAGGTGTCTAAACATTTTCCAACTGGTTTTTAATTCTCAAGAAACCATTCAAATCTATTGATGTCTATTTCAGGGTTCACAGAGCAAAAGGGGCTTAAAAAAGGGGAAATAGGTTAATTTTCTCTCGAAAAAGGGTAAAAATAGGGGAAAGATTAAACATTTATTTTTACTTGTCGAAAAAAAACAATCTTTTTATAAAAAATGTTACATTAAAAAAAATGTTCGATGATTTTTCAATGATGTCTGCCATTAAAGAATTTATTTTCAAAAATTGGATACTCTTAATGTAAATTGAAAACTACTCTCTTCAGTAGAGCGAAGTGGAAATTAGTCAAATAGTTTGAGTTCCAATTTGTGGGTCGACATCCGAAATAAGTGGGGAAACATTTTTATTAAATGTACTAAAACATGTTTTATGGATTGATTCGAACCTGAAATTTCTTCAGCTTGAACCAAAGAAACATGTTATTATTTTTTATTCATGAGAAACATTTTTTCCTTGGTGTTTATAACGTTCCAAAATTGCAAAAAAAGATAGGAAATCCCAAAAATCCTAACTCACGACAACATTTTTCTCCGAAAACCCAAAATAAAAATAAGATAAGTTTTGAACAAAATAGTTCAATTGTTGAATTAAGAACATCAGTTTTTAACCAAAAATCAAATAGTTACATTTTCGTTTCGAAAAATTAATTTTCAATTGAAAAAACTGAATTTTCCCCCAAATTTTTTAATGTTGAAGCCTGAAAGAATAATTTTCTACAATGGAGTTGATTTTTCAACACAAAAATATGACTTTTCAGTTTAAAAGTTAATTTTCAACCATGATGAAGTTTGAACTGGAAAATGACGAAAGGAAGAATTTTTTACAAGTTTCATAAAGTTTTAACCGAATATTTGAATTTTCAAAATAAAAAAGATCAATAGAATATCATTAATTCAAGAGATAACAGTGCAGCTTAGTCTTAGTTATAACTATAGTTGCAAGAGTCTCAACAATCGTATTGATACGAATCTTTATTTTAGTTAGAGTTTAAGACTTTTTTTCTTTATTTTTTCTTTGTAATAAAGGGCTTTGCCCGTGGATTTCTCAAATAAATAAATAAATAAACAAATAAATTTTGAACCAAAAATGGAACTGCTATATTTTCATTTGAAAAAAATAATTCTCAAATGAAAAAAACAATTTTCTACTAAATTATTGAATTTTTCAGCAAAAAAAAAAGAAATTTCTACAATATGTTTGAATTTTTAACCCAAAAATATAAGCTTTCAATACAAAAAATAATTTTCAATCAAAAATTGCAATTTTCAGTTTGAAAACATGAATTTTTAACAAAGTCGTTTGATTTCCAAACCAAAAAACAGCTTTTTAACCAAATAAATATATTTTCAAACAAATAGTTAAATTTTTAACCAACTTTCCGCCAAAAAATATAACTTTTGAACTAAATTTGAAGTTGCAACAAAATAGTTGAATTTTCCACTAAGAAATATCAATTTCCAAACACTAATGTGAGATAAAAAAATTCATTTTCAACGCAAAAAAAAGTTTCAACAATAGTTAAATTTGTAAGTGAAGATTTAAAGAAATTAGAAATTGCTTAAGCTAGAACAATCAAAGTAGTAGTTGATGAATTTGGAATATTTCATTTTTTAATTGGGTATTTAACTTTGCATATTTCAACTAAAATGTGTTAATCTTCTAATACCCGTGTGGAAACGCCCACCTTGGCCTCTTTTAATTCGTGGCCCTCTAGAGGCCCACAAAGGTGGTCCACTGTGGAAACGCCCAGCTGGGCCCTCGCAGGGGCCTACATATGTGCCCCTTTATTTTTTTCAACAAAAATTCCAAGTTCGATCACCAAGTGAAACAAAAAAGTTTCAAAAATTAGTCCAAAAAAAAGATTAAATTATTATAAAAAATTCAAAAAATATTTTCATCATAATCTTTTTCACCTTGTTTGGGATTGTGGAACATACAGAAACATTTTCCATTATGCAGCTGTATTCTAACGCCGAAAATATGACTTTGAATACAAAGGTTAGGTTTTTATAGAATTTTCACAAAAAAATTGTTGCTGACCATTGTTTTGATCACGTCAAAAACATTAAAACGTTGAAAGGCCAGCCGATACTGCAGATCGCGGACTCATACACACTAGGAGGATTAGAGCAAAGTAATATTAGAGTGATAAGAATACCGATCAGTCACCTATGATCACCGATCAGTTGTAATACTGTGCGGACTGCGGTCAACTGGTTACTTAACCTATAACGTTTGAGAGGTACTAGCGAGGTACGTGGCGAGGGTGCTCAGAAAGAATGACATTCAGAGGTCCGAATTGTGCTTTTTCGAATCAAACATGTTAATGGTCTGTTAAGGTGAATGAGAAATAGTGATCCTCGGAAAGAAAACATGGATAAGACAAATTTTAATAAAATTAGATGTGAAAAATATCGATCAGCCCAAAAAGTCTTGAGAGAGCTGAATTCGTCGGACGATGACTTGTATAAAGGTAAGTTTCACCAGTTTTTTTAAATACTTTTCTTTTGTTTTGAGTATACTAATTTCAAGGTGAAAATATTTCAATTGATTATATAATTCAGTTCTATAAATCTTGATTCGGAGGACATATACATTTCAATTGTAATTTCGCGCCAAATTTCGCAGCCATTCTTGTCATCTCATTGGCTGACTGGATTCTCGATCCAGTTCGATTTTGGCTGTTACGTTCCGTTCCATGGTCCAATGATTCCCTTCGACGCCATTTCGCGTTCGCCACGAATTAATACGTACGTCTTATCTCCACGTTTGTGCTTTTGAGGTTAAAAAGACTCAATCGTATTATTATTATTTAAATGAAGAGAATAAACGCCATTCACGATGAGGTAAGAATGTTTATAATATAGCTTTGATAATTTTACTATTAAATACATTTACTAAAATAGATATTAAAAGTTATTTGCTATTTGACTTCTTTGTGTTTGTTCAATCACAACACATAAATTGAAAAAGAATGTATTTTCCATAATCAGACTTGAAATCCGGTTTACACTCCGAAATTAGTATTTACCTGGAATTGTAAATATATTATATATTTTTATCTACTTCAGGATAATTATCCACTGTATAGGGTGGCCTCTCCTATTATGAATCCTACGCAAACCGTCAATCTCGCATTCGTTTTCTTGGATGGAAAGCGAATATTAACAAGGACGTTCGCTAACATTTTAAGGAAATTTGACTCCAATCGCCTGCTACTTCATTTTACTGTTACAAGGGAGGTGGCTGATAAGGAGTTATTTTCTGAAACTGCAATGTATCGATGTTTGTTTGGTAAGATTTGATGTGAAAAATATCTAGCTTCATTCAATATTATTATTGTCATAGAATTATTTATCAAATCTAAATATTCTTATTATTTTTATAGCCGCTTTAAAATTACTGAATGTGGATACAGAGGGGAAGGACCTTACCGAAAAAGCATTTTTTACAGGATGGAGACAGAAAGATGAGATCAAAAAGTTCGAACGCTGAAACTAATGGGCTGAAGTCGGGAAAGCAGCCCAGCGGCAGTCAGAGTGATTAAATAAATTAATTCCACTTTAAAATTAAATATAAGTTTAAGTTCAAGATGAAGACATCCTGCTTCTTGGTTAAACCTTCCACTATATTTTGAATTTAGAGTCATTAAATGATCGTTTATTAAGGTTTTCATATAATTATTCAATACTTTTTCTTTTTGACGTGTCATTACTTCACTTACGCTTTATGTAAATTTCATACATAACGTATTCGTCCTCGATCGAATTAAAAACATGTTTTGTTATATTAGTTCAAAGTTCATTGTAGTTTAACTGTAATTTTTTAGAATACAATTTCCTGAAAAAGCAATACTGCTTTGTCATTAAATAGTTTAAATTCTGTCACCATTATGATAGCAGCTTTTGTTTAAAAAAATAAGAATGTCATTCCGAGTCATTACCAATTTCAAAACATTAACTAAATATTATATACAAAACGTCTTCAATCAAAAGTAATAAGTATAGAATAAAATTCTTATTTTGCGCTTATTGCTTTTGACACAAGACGTTTTGTATGTAGTAATATGCTAATTTCGTATAATCGCTAATGACTCTGAACTAAGCGCAATTTTCCAAAATTTCAAAATGCTCTTGCAAGGCAATAAAGGGGAAAACTACTTTAAGGCCTATGTGGGCCTTACATGGTGCTTAGCTGGGCACTACAGAGGGCCACCTCAATGGCCCTTCGTGGGCAACCTACATGGGGCCTCCGAAGGTGAGCATATCGAAACTATGTGGGCCCTTCGTAGTTTGCCAACGTAGTAAAAGGGTAAATTACGATGGCCCTCGCAGGGGCCAACTCAAAATTTCCACAAGGGTACTTGTTTAAAAAGTACTGTATATTTTGTAACTGTTCCCATTTTATAGTGGATAATAACTTCTATCTCCAGTTTTCACATTTTCAACTTGCTTTAAAATGTTTCATCTTTAAATTTTTTAGAGAGTGTTTATTTTTAATGGTCTGCAGTTGAAACGTGTACCTTAATTATTCATAAATAATTTATGTAAATGCTCTAATTGATTTCATTATTATTCAATACTGGGTACAATTTCAAATATCGTATATTTGAAGAGAAAAGGGGAGAAAGGGGAAGTTTTTTGAGAATAGGGAAAAAAAGGGGAACTTCAAGAAAAAAGGCAACGGTAAAAAAAAGGAGGAAGACTGTGCACCGTGCTCGAATTTTAAAATATTTGTTTGAATTTTACACTACAAGTGTAATATTACCACGTGAATCGATGGACATAAAAGATACATTTGACCACTTTCTGACAGCGTTCATGAGCAATATGATCAATTTCAATTAAAAATAAATAAATTTTCATACTATTTAATGAACTAAGACGTTATTCAAGATCGTGGCCAAGTAAAACAATTGAAAATTTAATATCCTAACCTATAAATCTGATATTCATGTACCTTTCAGGTGAAAATAAAGAGTAAATCAATTCTACTTACCTCAGGTATATTTCTAAGAGTTGATTTTTTTTTTTTTTTTTTTTTATACCATTAAGCGATAGACGTGACACTACCCGACTCGGGTAGTGTTTCTAAGTGAATAGTTTCTTGTAGTAAATAACTACAAGTGTCGGCTCACCACACCCACGACCGCCAACAGCAACGCAGTAGTATTATTCTCGAACGGTCACCCATCCAAGTACTAACCGCGCCCAACACTGCTTAACTTTAGTGATCTAACGGGAACTGGTGTTTCCAGCGTGGTATGGCCGTTGCTTTGATTAATCACTTTTAATATCAAAATAAGGAGGTAGGAATGAAGATTTTGTTTCAACGACGCGTATTCGTTTAGTGCATTGATGCGCAGCTTCCAACAATCTAAAATGGACGACTTTCTCTTATAATGTGACGCTGGTTTGCTTCACAGCTATAAGTTCACAGCTGACATGTGACGAACAAGAATTAAGAGAGTAGTCGCCAATCACATCCAAGATTTCACGCTTGCGTAGTTGCATCTTTTTAAATTCTTAGCATCACTTCGTAACACGTGATACGACGCGATAATTTTAAATGATCAAAACGTAAAAATAGTCTCTTTTAAATTTTAGTTCATTTTTTAAATGAAATCCCATCTTTCATTTTTGGTCATTTTTCAAAGTAAGATATGTTCTTTAAATATTGGTCAATGTTAATGCATCCTAATCCGAATCTAGACGAAAATGAGGAATTTAATTATTATTCACATAGACTTGGTTTATTATACTGGTTAAATAATTGTAACGAAATTTTTTCCAGTAAAAGATATATTATTTTATCCTGAAATAAATTAAATACATTTTATTTTGAAAGTAAATATGTTCGCTTTTTAAGAATTGAAAACATCTTTAAAAAATGAAAGTAACAACGAAAAGTAATATCGAACATTCAATTTATTATATTTTTTCTTACAAAATTATTATGTTAATAATTTGTATTATTATTCCAATTTGAAATATGAAAAGTGTCTAGTAGAAGTCCGCTTAATGAAGAAAAGGAATGACGTAGCCTTTATCGGGGCCGCCTTCTTTCGAAGATACCTGCAATTGACAAACAAAAACTTTGTTCAGCGGCTGACTATGTAAAATCCACATATTAAAATATTCGGAATTACAAGCATATGTGAATAATGGTTTCTTTTTTTGCCAAACTTGACACTCCAGTTTTAATTCTTCGTTCTCTAAATACATGTTTTTAATATTCGCGACAGTATAATTGTGAAGGATAATCATGTTATTAGGCGACGAGCAAGTAAGCGTAAATTGCTTATATCTAACCTTGCTAATGTTTTTATTTTCATCAGATGATAAAATTTCATAAACTGGTGGTACGAAAACTTTTTCTTTAGACTGTGAAATACGTCTTTCATATAGACGTCGACATATTTGCGCTAACGATCGACTTGGCGTACGAAGCATTCTTTTAAGTTTGCCCAAAAAACTTTCAAATGCAAACTCAGTAAAAGTACTCAAATTGCAATTCATGAATATGACGTCGTCGGTCATGTGAATTAAATGATGAACATTTAATATTTGTGATGCTGGACCATAGAGATCCTTCAATTCAATGAAGAATGAACGCAAATAAACGTTAGCATGATTGTTGTACAATTTACATAATTATTCACAACACAAGACAATTGGTCCGCAGTAGAGTAAAAAAAATCGCAGTTCTGTAGCTCTCCATTTTGCAATAAAGGAAGTAGATCTTTTTTTTCGCTGAAATTCGATAGGAATTTGCGATTTCATATATTCCATCCTTCTACCCAATTCCAGTCTACTTTTAACATCGAGCTTACAATTTAAACCTCCGTTTATACAGTATACAATTGATTTTTTCATTGCTCCGTTACAGCAAAGATGCATGAAGTCAAGGATAAAAATCATAACCATATTTACAAGTGGTATTATTCGGAATAAGGGCGATGGGTCATGATGATGCTTTGCCTGCTGATAACTTCTAAACGAATGGTAAGTTCTTTCTGGAGCATCAGTATTTGGGTAGACTGTTCTTCATTCTACTCTTTCTCCTATAACTTCGCATCTTTCGCAAACCTCCTTACCACCATGTCCTAAAGTACATTTCAGAAAAGCTCTAGCTGGAGTATTGCATATAAAACATTTGCACGTAACGTCAAAGTATTCTCCCTGAATAATTATTTCATCCTTTTGAAGTTCATTGATTTCTTCAATAACTTCATAAAAGATAGGTATTTCAAAAACGTCGTACACATCCGGATCGAAATGGACTTTGCCTGACAGAACCCAAAATCGTTCGTCACTTGATCTTTTTAAGGGTACACCATCAGCACTCACTTGCAACTCTAGTTTTTTGACGGTATGTATTTCCGGATTTATGCAGATTTCTAAGTTCTTCCTTATCCCAAAATACACAAATTGGCCTACGCCTCCTCTGGCATCCTTCATCTCCATAATATCGTATTTAGCGTCTACTGTACGAAGAAATGTTTTAGAAGACTTAGGAAGAAATGGCAGTAAACGTTCCCTTAAAATGCCTAGCAAATCGTCCAAATCTGTCTGTTTTATTTTGTGACCCCATTGTCGTAGTTTCTCAATTTCCAGAGGAACATTGGGTTCTGGAATAGAGTTATCTTCAGCTTCGTCACTCAGATTTTCGTCACTGGAGGAATCGTCGTCAGATTCGGAATGCAATTCGTAATAATATTTACGTAAATCATCTTGAATGTCATCATCATTTTCAACATCAGAACAAATCTCAGCATTTATAATGGCCTGGATAGCATCCTGTTGTTCGCCATATGATTCTTTTTGTCATTGGAATCTGAAAATGTAAAACGTATTGATAAAACGCATTATTAATACCATTAATAAATTACAAATTTTACACGATACTTACTCCAAAATAATTGATTATATATTATAATAAACTAAACCTGATATGTAAGGTATTTGTTTTGCATGATTATTTATGCAAAGATTAAGAAAATGAATATTATATAATTATTAGTTGATTTGACGGTAAATAAAAAAATGTGAGGTTAGAGAATACAAATAATTTTCCATTTAGAAACACAGTCTACATTATTTTTACATAATGTAACTGAACTTTGATATTTTTCTACACTTCTATTTTCTTCCACATACCTCACTGCGATCTCACTGCGATCTACACGTCAGGATTTGAATTTGATGTATAAATAAAGACTCTTATGATTATAATTTATTAAAAATTAATTAAAAATTCCCTTTTTATAGACATTGATAAATTTAGGAAAATACCTTTCGTATTTGAGTAGTGCCTGTCGAAATTCGAAATTACGACCTTTCTAAACTTCCCTGTAATTCTCTAGGAAGCAAACAGAGGCAACCGTACGCAACCCCTGACAAGAGCATCCCGGGTAAAAAAATTTTTGTATGGGATTGATCTAGGAAAACATCTGTGAAATCGTATGGGAGTGATCTCTCAGATAGTATAGTAAAAGTATGGCATTTGAGACTATCCCATACTTCATATATATTTGAATGATGTATAGTGGATGTATAGCTCAAATATAGCTAAAGTATAACAATGTATAGTTGAAGTATAGGGGAAGTATTTTTGAAGTATATCTTAGAAGTATAGCTGCAGTATAGATGAAGTATAGCTGATGTTCAGTCAAAGTATGGCTGAAGTATATCTTTTAAGTATAGCTCAAGTATGTAGATTATGTCTAAAGTATAGGGAAAGCATGGCTGTAGTAGGTATAGCCGTATCATTGCTGATGAGAAATAATCAGTTATCTGAAATACATGAAAATAGAGATCCAGAATAACGATTTTCATAATGACAAAGAATATTGTTTGAAAATTCTAAAATAAGTAAAATGCAAATATGTAAAATGTTAATAGTCACATAAATTGTTTCAGTTTATGAAATTTAACACTAAACATTTCACCTAAGTCAATTTTATTGAACCTTTTTCTGCTATTGATATTATGTTTAGGAATCAAAGATTATGGATCTCTTACCAATATATATGACATAACAGTCACATAAGTAGTCCATTGTATATCCGTTGTATATTGTATATCCTCACGAACAATATTCAAAATGTAGTTGACTCGCGAAATCACGTGAATCGCGAACTTTTAAAATTTTTGGACGAGCTGTCATTTATGATATATTATGTTTTATCACGTTGCTAGGGTATATTTGAAGAACAAATGAGTACAATTCTATGTCCGATACTTTTGCCATACTTAAGTATAAATGAAGTGTAATCTGTACTTCAGCTATACTTTAGCTATACTTCAGCCATATCTCAGCTATACTTTAGATATACTTTATCTATACTATTTCAATATACTTGGAGTATGGGATCGTCTCATTTACCATACATTTTTTATACTTTGGAAAGTCAATGATTGATCACTCCCATAACTATGATTTTTACTCGGGTATGCATAGTATTTTCTAGTCAGGTTACCCTTTATAACACCCGACCAGTTCCCTGTTTAATGAAGAGAATATTAGGGCATTTTCTGCACGGGTTTATGTTCTTTTGCGTGAGCAGTTCAAAATAAATGATTAATTTATACTTTATTCTACTTTTTGCAATAATTATTTTAATAATAATAATTACCATAATTATTTTCCTACAATTCTTTCTATAATTATTCCAATCATTATTCCTGTAATCGCGCAAAAAATTATAGGAAATTAATTATAGGAGAATCATTATAGGCCTATAGTGATTTTCTACGACAATAAAAGATCAGAAAACCAGATATAAAAATTTCATCTATCTTTTTTTTCAATTGTTTACTTTTTTTTTTTAACCAAAAAAATATTCTGAACAAAAAGAAATTCAAGCGAAGAATAAATATAATCATCAGATGAGGAACAGCCACAGAGGGGAACGACAGATATTTTTAGGTTAAAATTCGGACATTGCAATTAAAGCAATTAAAATCGAAAATTGTACATCTTCATTAATTTTTTTAATTTTATTCGAACGAAGCATTATAAATATATTAATTATTATTTATACATACCGATGCTATAAAATTTCCAACAGGATCCTTCACTACCCTTTTCCAGACAATGTCATCGGGAAGAAAATGTTTCTCGCAAACAAACTGGCCAGCCGTTACTAAAAAACCTTCCCTTTTTATTGCTCTCTGATATTCAGCAACTAAATTTTGAAGCACTTTAAACAAATGAATTTTTTCGCCGTTCTGACGACTCGAATGGTAGCCGGATTGACAGTTCGGAGCGATGCACTTTACCATATTTTTTTCTTTTTTTTCACACATTTAATTATGACATTGTTACTCAAATCCACCGCTTTACATTTTTGCACGTTGTAAACATTTTAGGCTTACATTTTATCAAATATTATATAAATATTATTGTTTTGTACAAAAATTCCCATTTAGCTGCATGTTGAAGCAGAGCCACGTGCGAGAAGCGCCGCCATGCGGCAAAATTTCGCACACAGAAAATCATAGCAATAGGGACCGAAAATTTTCCAGCTGGAATACAGAGTCGGATAGAGCTGAAGGAAATGACTTCTGATTGGTCGAAATTCTTACACTCCACTAATTCGTTAGTGATCGCGTTAGGTTACTAATGAATTAGTAAAGCGAAGTTACTAAATAATAGTGAACCATGTTTACTAATTGAAGTTAGTGAAACTTATAGTAATATATTAGTCAAATACTTACTATTTTGAAAGTAAAACCTCAAAATATTACTATTTTGTTAGTGAACCATACATTTACTAATTTAACTAGTGAAATTTCCACTACTTCAGATTTAGAGAGCACGGAAAACATAATTCTTATAAAGCCGATGGAACTAATTTTAGAGTAGCGGATATAAGCGACAACTGAACAAAGCTTGATATAATTTCCGAAACGTTCCAGATAAAATATAGAGGAAAGGGCTCGAATTTGATATACCAACTCCTTTTCGATGGATTGCCGGGACTCTATGAACCGAAATTCGACCAACAATAGGTCATTCGAAACTTATTTAATTACCTTTCGGATGGTTTGATTGATTTTTTCATATCGTTAACAAGTCTTTTTTAAACAAAGATTACCCAAAAAACGAGTTTTTCGAAAATCGGTAAATGGTGGCTCTAATTTGATATACCTATAAAAACATCGAAATACATGAAAAATAAGCAAGTTTCCGATATGAAACTAATTATTAATATTATTTAGGATGATACAAAGTATAATCGAATCTGGTATTTGACATTCTGAAATCTGCAAAGAAGACAAATTGGACAATAAGCGTTAGTATATACACTACACTCGTCATTGTTAGGATCACATGAATCCACACTAAACAAGCACAGACATACACACACATACGTGCATGAATACATGAACCCATTTTTTTAACATTCAGGGAGCTGAATAATGTCTAACTGTGATTTTCGTGTATATCAAATTCGAGCCACCCATGGTATATCAAATTAGAGCCACCCGGTTCAAAATGTTCATGTTTAAAAAGCAATACCCATAAACAGAAGCATCTCCATATCTACCGAGCAAAACTATTCTACTAACCATACTCCACTACTACATACAACATTTATTGGAAAAACTACATTCGCGGAATAATGAATAGACATTTAAAACTTCCCTGGAATGAACTCTGGATATCCGATTTTTTATTTTTCTATCTCACTCTTTTTGTGAAGCGAATGAAACAGTGAAACTGTCACTATTTTCCACTACACTTAAGTGCGTTCTGTTCCCACTGTTAGCAACCTAGTACATGTTTTAGTTTTCCAGAAATCCAGGTGGCTCAAATTCAAGCCCTATATCAAATTCGAGCCATTTCCTCTAGATCATTTTCTGAGTAATAATTTGCCAAAGCAGTTTCGCGTTTTCATCTCTCTAAATCTGAATTAGTGAAATTTCACTAATTGATAGTGAAATTCCACTAATTCAATTAGAGAGAAGTCGGTCACTAACGATTAGTAGAAAACTACTAATTTGATTAGTGGAAATGGTTTACTAATGAAATTAGTAGAATTCCAATAAGCAATTAGTAGTACGTGCCGTTACAGTATTTACTAATTGAATAGTGGAAAGTCACTAATTAAATAGTGAAAATGCACTAATTTTTAGAGAAAAAATTATAATTTTCAAAATTAATATAAAGTGACAGTAGATTATTAATAAAAGCTGAAATACTAAAATATGTACTATTATAAATTCATGTAAGTTTATTCACAGTAACAGAGCTTAGAGCAGTCGTCGTGGTTTTATATACGTATAATTATATGAAGTTATAAAAGTAACGTAAAGAGCTTGGGTATTGAATATTGAAGACAAAGTGAAACTTGAATAATATGTCGAAAGCAATAATGGAGTCTTTGAGAATCTGAACTATGCGACCATCGCCTTGAATAAAATAAGAATCCATCGCCTGACCCTTGACGCAGCGCAGATAATGTAAGGCTGAACGGCCTCTTTTTTTTCTTTCGCACTTCCTGAATAACATTTTCAATATTCGACCCTTCCGGTAGTACGCGAAGCAATTCCTTATAAAGAGGAACTTCGACCATACCATCGATTATTTCATTTACAGGTTCGGGATTCCTGGGTTCTGGATGATTGTGCTCTGCTGCTAATCTAGGACCCAGGTACATCAGCATATTGAAGTGGTTCTTCGATATTCCTTTCATTGAGGTGGTGACGTTTTATATGTTTTCTCATCGAATCGAAAAGTGTAAAACGCCTCTGGCACCCTTCTAGACCGCATTGAAATTTGGACTGTCCATATCCTCTAACCAATCCATAAAACCCATTATCGACAAACTGGTTGCACGCACCTAGCAATTTAAACTATCCATTTTATTTATATAATGACTGAGAACAAGCAGAAAAAGATATATTTTTCTATTCTTCGAAGAAGTATTCTTAAGCAATAGATTCAAGAATAGTTCCTACTAAGTTGAAAATGTGTACATTTCTTTCATTTCAAAGTTCCAACTTGAACAGAAAAGAAGAAAAAAATTATAACATTTTCGGAAACAAATTGAGAAGGATCTGGCTCTCATTTCACATTCTCAAAATAATTCTGAATAAAATTCTGAGCACCTCTTACTGATTTTATTTTCAAGTAATAATGTGAATAACGTATTTTAAAATATTTCCAAAATGGAAATGTGACAGGATGAACTTATTATATACCATTAGGCCATTTCCCTTTCGGCGAGCCTCTAGGGGTAGGCGTGATACTACCCGATTCGGGTAGTGTTTCTAGGTGGATAGTTTCTTGTAGTAAATAACTACAAGTGTGGGCTCACCACACCCACGACCGCTAACAGCAACGCAGTAGTATTATCCCGAACGGTCACCCATCCAAGTACTAACCGCGCCCAACACTGCTTAACTTCAGTGATCTAACGGGAACTGGTGTTTCCAGCGTGGTATGGCCGTTAAAACTTGCTATTAGAAAAAGTCTGCAAAGTGTAAAAAAGGTGTTTATTTTTAAATAAGTAAAAATAGAAAACGTTGGGATTGTAAATATTCCAAAAGTAAGAGAATCATTCTTAGAGGATTTTTCTTTAATTTGAATTCCTAAACAAATAATTCTTAATAAAATTGAACAAAAAGAATTGCGGAGTATTTTTCAATAAACAGAATAAGTTAATGTTTATCAAAATTGGATACAATCACGATTGTTTGGAAAGAATAAAAAAAATTACGGAATGTAAAATAACTTTTATTTGTCACATAATTTTAACCCAAACTAATTTTATAAGAAATGTATTAACCGTGAAAGACTCGCTAGCACGAGTAACATGGGGTCTAGAGAATTCCTAGCTAGGTGGCGTTCAAAGAGTGCAGGGACAGATTCGGAAATTGAGAAATCGGAGGATAGCAAGAGGGATAGAGAAGAAGGGGAAGAAGAGGGGGTGGAGGATAAGCTCACAAAGAGAAGCAAAATAAAGACACCGACAGAGAGTCCCAAGGTAGGAGGGGATAATATAATAGAAAATTTAATAAGGGAACTAAGATATGAAATGAATAGAGGGATAGAAGAGGTGAAGAAACAGGGGAGGTGTACGGAGAAGATGATACTGAAAGTAAAAGAGAAGAGGGAGGAGTGGGAAACTTGCTGGAGAGAGGAAAAAGAAAAAGTATGGAGTAAACTAGAAAAGTTGGAGAATATACAGAGAATTAGTGAGGAGGAAAGGCTAAAGGAAATGAGACAGTTGGAGGAGAGAGTGCGTAACTTAGAATGCAGATCTGAAGGCGAAAATAATCGTGAGGTCCAGGGAAGAGGGGAGGAGAAAGAGGGCAGGAGAAAGAGGGGGAGGGGAACTTAAGAGAGGAAAATGAGAGAATGAGATATAGATTGCTAGGACTAGAGAGGAAAATGGAGGGGGAGGAAAGAGAAAAGAAAAAGAGAAACGTAGTGATCAGAAGAATGCAAGTGGAAAGCGAGACGGGAAGGGAAGAGGTAGAGAAACTTATGAGAGACATAGGGGCAATTGTCAGGGTGGAGGAAATAAAGGGGGTGGGCAGTAAGCTAGAAGGAAAGTCTAGGGTATACGTCGTCAAACTGGGAAGTGAGGTGGATAAGAAAGAGGTGACGATGAAAAAGAAGGAGCTCAGGGGAAGAAAGGAAAGAATTGATGAAGATATGACATGGAAGGAGAGAAAAAGATGGATAATTGAAGAAAGAGCATGGGAGGAGAGGAGAAGAGGAGAAGAGGAAGTAGGGTAAGAATAGGGAGAGACAGACTGTGGATAAATGAGACAGCTTGGATATGGGATGAAGAAAGGGAGGGCTTAAAAGCAGGTGAATGGTCACAGGGTAGAAGGGGAGAAGAAGGGAGTAAGAAAGAGGAGGAAGTGATGGGGTTTGCAGAAGACACGAGGAAATGAAAGAGAGGAAAAGGGGAAGAGAGGGTGAAAAGGGGATGAAAGTAGCGTTCTGGAATGTGTCAGAATTAAAAAATAAGGATAGAGGTTTCTGGGAGGAGCTAAATGAATGGGACGTAATAATGATGAGCGAAACGTGAGTAAATGAGAAGGAATGGAAGGGTCTTCAAAGGAACGTACCAAAAGGCTACATTTGGACAATGCAGGAAGCAAGAAAGTAACATGAGAGGGGAAGTAGAATGGGAGGCATGGTGTCAGGGGTGAGGAAAGAATTGGTAATGAAACGGAAAGAAGGAAATGATGAGCCAGATATGGAGGGTACTATAGCCAGGAGAATAAAAGTGGGGATAGTAAAAGTGGACGTGGTGTGCGTGTACAGAAGAAGAGGAGAAGAGGATGGGTTTAAAATAATAAAAAGATGGATGGAGGAAAAAAAGGAAGAGCTAGTGTTGATTGGGGGTGATCTAAACGCAAGGACAGGGGAATTGGGGGGAGAAATGTTTGATGAGGAAAATGAAACATTTATCAGAAAGTCAAAACACCGAGAAGTAGACAGAGAAGGCAAAATACTCTTGAATATGATCGGGGAGGCAGGATAGTTCATATGTAACGGAAATATAAGAGGAGATGAAGAGGGGGAGTTGACGTACGTAGGAAAGGGAGAAACAGTGATTGATTACATCCTGGCTGAAGAAAGGATAAGAAAGATCATAGATAAAATGGAAGTTGGAAATGAGATAGGTTCTGAACATTTCCCGGTAATTGCGACTCTAAAAAGCGAAGGAGGGAAGAGAGGTAGAAGAGAAAGAAATAGGGTGACAGTGGATAATGATAAGATGGGTAGATGGAGAGGAGAAAAACTTAGAGAATACAAAGAAAACGTGGAGAATGGGACTGAAGTAAATACACAGGAGGAAGATGTGGACAGGTTGGTAGCAAAGTTAAGGGAAAGAATAGAGGTGATAAAGAGAGAGGTAAGGCCGCAAGAGGTGCAGGATGGAAAAAAGAAAGGATGGTGGGATGCAGAGTGTAGGGAGAGTAAGGAAAATTTGAGGGAGTATTTAAAAAAATGGAGAAAGGGAGAGTTGGAGAAAAAAGAATATAATAAAAGGAAAAAAGTGCATGAGAAGTTATTGGACGAAAAGAGACAGGAGGCAAAAAACAGATATAAGGAAGAGGTAGAGAAAGCGGTAAGGGAAGGTAGGGAGTGGGAAATAATAAATAGGGAGAGAGGAAGACAGAGAGGAATAAATGAAGAAATTGAGATGAGTGAATGGTCAGAGCATTTTAAGAAGCAGTTAGGAGGAGTAGAGAATATGGTAAGAGGAGAAGGCAGGAAAAGAATAGAGGAGGAGGAGGCAGAAAATGAGACAAGTAGAGAGGAGGTAAAGGAGGTGATAAAAAAGCTAAAAAAAGATAAGGCTACAGGAGAGGATGGCATAGAAAACGAGGCTCTGAAATATGGAGGAGACGGGGTGCAGGAAGAGATATGGAGAATATGCAATAAGGTGTGGAAGGGAGAAGGGTGGCCAAAAGAATGGTGAACGGGTTTGGTAGTACCAATGATCAAGAGAGGAGAGGGTAAAAAACAGAGGAATACAGAGGAATCACACTTTTATCGGCGGGATATAAAATTTATGTAGAAATAATAAAGAAAAGGCTAGAAAGACGTGTAGAGGAAAAAGGGATTATACCACATAACCAGACGGGATTGAGGAAAGGGATGGGAACAATCGACAATGTCTTCGTACTTAACTACCTGGTGAGCAGGAATTTAGGGAGGAAGAAGGAAAAGTTGATAGCACTGTTTGTGGATTTTGAAGCAGCTTTTGATTCGGTAAATAGGAAGGTGATCTGGGAAACCCTAGAAGAGAGGGGAGTGGACAAAGGGTTGAGAGAAAGTATCAAGAAAATTTTCGTGGAAACCAGAGCGAGGGTGAGAGTAGGAACACAAAAAGGAGAGCCGTTCTGGACGGGAAGAGGAGTCAGGCAAGGTTGTCCACTCAGTCCGCTTTTATTTAGTATCCTGTTGTCAGACCTAGAAGAGAAGTTAGAAAGGAAGGGTAAGGAAGGCGCGATCCTGGGTAATAGTAAAATATACTCTCTCGCGTATGCGGACGATATAGTTTTGTTAGCGGAAGAGGAAGGAGGCTTGAAGCTAATGATGAGAGTTTTCGAAGACTACGTGAGAGAGAAGGATCTAACGGTAAATGTAGGAAAAACCAAAATAGTTTATTTCAGAAATAGGAAAAGTAAAATAGAATATGAATGGAAGATGAGTGGCGAGATTGTATAACTAGTCGAGGAGTTCTGCTACCTAGATTTTCGGTTTGAATCTGGGGGAGGAAATGAGTTGCAGGTAAAAAAGAGGCTTGAGAGTGCGAGTAAAATAATGGGACAAGTGTGGGGTATAGGTAAGAGAAGATTCAAGGATGACTGGAAGACGAGAATTTGGATGTCTGACGTGTTAGTGTGGTCAGTAATGAGCTATGGAGTAGAGATTTGGGGATGAAGGGATTACAAAGGGATAGAAAGTGCACAGGATAGCGCAAGCGTGTCTGAGGGAAATCCAAATTAGAGAGAAGAGGGGCAACATGGAGCGATCGAAATGGGAGGAGGGCAGAATGCAGATGAAAAGAAAATGTGGGTTAGGAGAAGCAAATACAGAGTGGCAGCAGGTAGAGCAGGACATGATAGTAAAACAGAAAGAAGAGAGATGGTATAAAATCGTGAGGTCAAGATATAATAAATGGTATAGGGTAGTTAAGGGCGAAACAGAGCCAGAATATCTGAAAAAGGTAAAAAAAAGAGAGCAAATGGAACCGAGTGATCAGGTTCAGAATGGGTGAAGGGATGAGGGAATGCAGATATTGGAGAATGAAGAAGAGAGAGCATGCAGAGTGTGTGGGTATGAACTGGAGACATGGGAGCACGTGTTAAAGAGATGCACAGGGGATGAAGCGGGAGGAGAGAGTGTAAATGATAGAGTTAGATGGATTTTGGATGAAAATGGTCAAGGTGAGAAAGGGATGAGAAATCTGGAAGAACTAAGAGACAGGGCAGGTGGCAGGGGTTAGGGTTGAGCCAAAAGGGGACTTCAGGAAATGAAGGTTAAAGATGTAGAGTCGGAAATTAAAATTGTGAGCTGAATGTGGCTCAGGCGAGAGGAAACGGAATTCCCTGGAGGCACGATTAAGAGCATATGATAGGCATAGTTGTAAAGTGGAATTGAGACGTCGAATTTTGTAGTAGTAAGGTAATATTAAGTAGTCAGTAAGCTATTTTTGTAAACGATGTACAGGGAACGGAGCCCTCAAACCCGTAAAAGGGAGAGTAAATATACACACATAAGAAATGTATTGGTGTGTCTTCTGAAATTCATTGAAATTAATTTTGGTTCTATCCTTTATACTTTTATAAAACGTTCTATAATTTTATTCGAAGAGAGACAGTTTAAAACTTATGTTATTTAAAAATAATAACAATTGAAATATTTCAAAATATGAAAGAACTTTATATCTTAATCTTTAAATGCAGGGTGGACGTTTTAACCAAAGAAAAAAATGCCCGGTCATTCCCCCCCCCCCCCCCCGATTGGCAACAATTTTTCATGGTCAATGAAATTAAAGAATTTGAAATCTTAAAGCTACACATTTTTTATTTACAGAAATAAAAACTGAACTGAAAATTAAAGTGCTCAAAGTGGAAATCTTGAATTTAAACTTTTGAAATTCAAGTAAGTATTTGTTTTATTTGAACGCTCAATAATTTATACGTATAAAATAAAAGCTTTTAACATTTTTCAATCGAACAATTTTTTAACAAATTCAATTAAACTGCAAATTGCACAATTATAAACGTTTATAAATTGTAAAGTTTGAAGATTCTGATTCAGTTTAAACAATATAAATCCAAGCTATAATTTTCAATGTTCTGCATTGGAGAGTAAATCGATAAATTTGTAAATCTTGAAGATTATATCATTTTTAACAATTTTAAGCTAAAAACATTAAAAATTGAACAATTACAAATTATTATTTTTTTTTTTAACTGAACA
Source organism: Andricus quercusramuli (assembly GCA_932178445.1). Classification (NCBI taxonomy): domain Eukaryota; kingdom Metazoa; phylum Arthropoda; class Insecta; order Hymenoptera; family Cynipidae; genus Andricus; species Andricus quercusramuli. Next base: position 105,710 of record CAKNXH010059553.1, read on the forward strand.
CTTCTTGAAATAGAAGTTAAATTATTTTTGTTATAAATATTTTCAAATTAGTGATTGTTCAATCGTTATTCATTTATCAAAGTCTTTTTTTGTTTCCAAATGTCTTTTAATATTAGGCATTTTTAGATCATAGTCGGCCAAATTTTCCTTTATCTCAGTGAATACGAAGAATTTTGAAAAATCTTTCAAACAAAGGTTCTAGCTAGTATAAAAATACATCTTTTTTGTAATAAACACTTTTTGCCTAGAACTATTATTTTTCCAGTAAAAGAGGACTTAACCTGGAAAAGGAGGCGAGCGTAACTGAACGCATTTTCGTAACTAGTCAATATACGTGTACCACCCCCCCCCCCCACTCAAACCTGGAAAAGGGACAAGTGTGACCGAACGCGTATCTGTAACTCTTTTCTTTTTACATTCTCATCAGAGAAGGTATTAGATTTGTGTAAAATTTTACCCCCCCGCGCCCCCGTTTTTGTCGAATGTCCACGTTTTGAGACCTTCTTAACCCAAAAAACAGGTTTTCGTGAATGTGTCTGTCTGCCTGTATGTATGTGTGCATGTATGTGGGTATGTGGGTGTGTATATATGTAGATTTTTAGTCTGTTGGCACGATAACTTTCGAAAGAATTGACAGATTGGTTTGGGCTGTGGCATACTCTTCAAGTGTCCTAAAATGAAGGTCACGTTCGTTAGCCAGCCATTTGGGATAAAAATTCAGAAATTAAGAGCATTTTGAAAATTTTTGAGATCACTTTTTTTTAAATTTGAAAATTGAATGTACGGCTGTTCATAGTACTCGGAAATTCCAACAATCTATTTTCATATCGTTTTTCGATCAAATTAAAATTTTCAGAGTTACAGCATTTTCAAAATCCAAAAGAAGAAACGAAAATCAACATTTTCAGCCAAACAACGCACGATACGAAAAAAAGTCAAGGTGACAAAAATGTTTCTTTTTGCACGCCCTACAAGATCGTCATAACGACTTTTTGAATTTACTTGAAAAATCGAAAATTCACATTTTACGATCGAACTATGCAAGATACGACAAATGATGATTCAACAAAATTTGTGCATGAAAAAAATATCTACAAATTTGTGTTTAGTCACTTCTCGATGGGATGTGTAGTTTTGGTTTAAGGCGTAAAAAAGAACATCAACAGTGAAAAAATCAGCCCGATAAGTGGGCACATTCTCATCAAAACTTTGCTTATTTCATTTCTTTTTCATCTCGTCTGTGTTTATTCATAAAACTTAATTGTTTTTATGTTCTCAAAACTATTACTAACCCTTAAAACAATAAAATAACTATAATTGATGCTCACGGTACTTGAAAATTTGTGTTTTTACATTCTCATCCAGAGAAGGTATTAGATTTGTGTAAGATTTGACCCCCCACCCCCCGGTTTTGTCAAATGTCAATTTTTCAATAATCATTTTAAAATTTATCATATACATGTTCCAAAAACGTCCTAGATACTTTTTTTCTCCCCTTTGCAGGTAGTTGGAAAAAATCTTTCAAATTGTATGATTTATTAGAAAGATACGGAAATATACGCTGAAGTAATGGAATTCCCTTCTTCATTTGATATCAAATACAAATTTAATCATTTTTATCTGAAGAACATAGAACATAACATATAGTCGTTGCGAAGCGCGACTACGAAATGTCGAGCGCGAAGCGCGATTGTCTTGATGAGAATGTGTTCCTTAAGGTCGAGAGAACCTTAAGTAAATTAGTTCTTTTTATGTAAAACTGACGTAATTAAACCAAAAGCAAGTCATGAGGATGAATTTTCTAAGAGAGTATTAGCTCGCGAAACGCGCAATAGCGAGCATACGAAGTGCGAAAACCTAGAGTAACCAAGCTTAAAGCGTTAGGAAAATGTGTCTGAGCGCGTAGCGCGAGGTGAACACATTATCGAGCGTGAAGCGCAAGGTAAACATATCATCGAGCGCGAAGCGCGAGAGCCAACAGGTGCGCGCCCTAGGCGCGCTCAAACTTGCGAGCGAAGCGAGCCGCGCGCGAAGCGTGCGATGAGGATGTGCCCGCTAGGCGGGCAGATTTTTACATTCTCATCTAGAGAAGGTATTAGATTTGTGTAAAATTTAACCCCCTCCCCATCCGGTTTTTGTCAAATTTCCACGTTTTGAGACCCCCTGAATCCAAAAAACAGTTTTTTACGAATGTGTCTATCTGGTTGTCTGTCTGTTAGTCTGTTCGTCTGTAGATTTTCAGTTTGTTAGCACGATAACTTTCGAAAGAATTAACCTATGGGATTGAGCTTTGGTATACTCTTCAAGTGTCCTAAAATGAAAGTCAAGTTTGTTAGCCAGTCATTTTGGATAAAAATTCAAAAAGTGAGAGCATTTTGAAAATTTTTTAGACCATATTTTTCAAAATTTGAAAATCATATGTACGGCCGCTTATAGTCATAGAAAAGACAAGCAATTCATTCTTATGATATTTTTCGATAAAATCAAAATTTTCAGAGTTACAGCATTTTCAAAATCCAAAAAAAAGAAACGAAAATTTACATTTTCAGCCAAACAACGCATGATACGAAAAAAAAATGCAAGAGAAGAAAAGTGTTTCTTTTTCAACACCCTACAAGATTATCATAACTGCTGTTTACTAATTATTTTAAGATTTTTTTAAAACAAATCCACACTTTAACCACTTTTTCATTAATAGGCTTTATTTGTTTTTGCGAAATGAACTTGAAATGTTCTGTAAAATATTCCTAGCGTTCATTTTTTCATTATTGCAAAATTTTTTTATTATTTAAACAATTTTCGTAAACAAATTTTTTATATGATCAACAATTATTGTCACTATGAAAAACATTTCAGCAAGGAGTTTGTTATTCTTATACTTTCCGTCACTCGGATTCAATGCACACAGGTATGAGAAAGAGAAAAATTGTTAACTTGTAAAGCTAATTATTATAAACAAATTGTTTAAAAAAATAATCGACATTAGGGGATATTCGTCTTCAAAGTATATTTATGGTCTGGAATGGCTTGCTTTTATCGTTAGGATGATACGTGGCTATTAAAATTCAAGGATGAATGTCATTAATTAATTCTTTAAACAAATGTACATCACAGACATTTTTAGGCAGAAAGAAATCGTTTTTTCTTCTTGCCTTGTGGACATCATATTGCCAATGATGACTTAGCTTACACTGTTAGAAAAATCTGCACTAGATTTAGTATACATGTAATGGAAGCAAGAATGCACAACAGGATATTAAATTTAGTATACCAGCCTACAGTAGATTTAGTATACACGTAGATGGAATTTAGTATCCGCGTATACTAAATTCGGTATACATATATACGAAATTTAGTATACGCATATATTAAATTCAATATACGCGTATACTGAGTGAAGTACACGCTTATAGTAATTTTACTATACGTATGTATACTTACTTTAATATATGTATACTAATAATAGGGGACTAGTAAAAATTTTTTCATCCTTTCGAAAAAAGTTTATGTAAAAAGTTTTGATTGAAATTATAAGGAAAACAAATAATATAGATTAACATTTTTATTAGTTGTTTTCCTTATTGACTTGAAATCAAATCTTTCTTTCACAACTTTTTTCGAAAGGACATAAATGCGCGTCTAAAAAGTGAAGGATATTATAGTAATTTGAAATTTTATTTATAAATATTGTTTATTAAGATTACCAAATAAAGATTTTAAATTGGCTCGGAAATATTTTGAAGAGATGCCATATTATTCATTAAAAATAATTATTATTAATAATTTCGAATTGTTTCGATAATTTTTTGAAGAGCTGACATCATTTATTAAGAATAACAAATAATAATTTCGAAGTGGCTCGGTAATATTTCGAAGAGCTGCCATATTATGCATTAAAAATAAAAATTATTAATCATTTCGAAGTGTTTCGATGTTTTTTTGAAGAGCTGACATGATTTATTAAGAATAACCATTATGAACAATTTCAAAGAGGCTCGATGATTTTTGGAAGAGCTGACATAGTATTTATTAAAAATAACAATGATTAACAATTCCAAAGTGGCTCGATGATTTTTGGAAGAGCTGACTTATTCTTTATTGAGAACAAGAATTTAAATAATTTCACAGTGGCTCGATAATTTTTTGGAGTGCTGACATCAGATTTTTCACTTGCACGTCAAATGTTTTTAATCTCCTTCTAGCGCCCTTCGCGCGTTTGTCACCCTGAGAGAGCGGATTTATGTCGAATATGAACCTAGACAAATAATTGTGTTACATTAACATGTACCAGGAAGACACATAACAACTGTACAGGGTGTCCCAGGCTCATGTGTCCGGACTTATATGGCCGTATAAAAATATAAAAAAATAAATCTAAAATTCCTTTTCCAAAAATCAGTGCAAGATTTAGTTTTTGAGTTATGAAATATTTAAGCTGGTCCAATCAGGAGCGCCGTATAAACAATCGTGTGTGCGTGAACGGGTTTCCAACATAGTGTTCTCCCGTCGCTAACCCCACATCAGCGCTCGCTTCGATAATACTGCGTTGGAATCCCGCTCATGCACACACGACTGTTTATAAGGCGCTCCTGATTGGGCCAGCTTAAATATTTTATAACTAAAAAACTAAAACTTCAACTGATTTTTGGGAAAGGAATTTTCTATTTATTTTTTTTATTTTCATACAGCTATATAATTCTGGACACTTGAGTCTGGGACACCCTGTATATATAAAATGAATCCTCAAATAATCACCTTTGAATGAACTCTAACGATTTTGGTAATTCCGGTACGTAGGAATATCCAAAAATGTAGTATGCCGAAAAGGCAACTTCAATTCCTTCCACAACATCCACAACTTTAATAAAAACGCTTTTCTCAAGAACAACTTCCACGTGAGCATTAGGATCAAAAACGGACGTTCCTGGAGAAAAATAACATTTTGTTTACCAACTTTCAAATCAAAATCAATTCAACTGAATTAAAAACGATTTGAAACAAGATGACAATTTAATTAAAAACTAAACTGATAACAAGCAATATACCTCTTATCACAACAGTTGGATACGCAGTTGGTGCCAGCATCATTGCTTCATTATCAGTGGTTTCGCCCTTTAAAATTGAAAAAATATTGTATCAGAAAGAATTATTTCTCGTTCATAAAATAATGAGGATGACTTAAAATATACAATATTTTCAGTATGCTTTTAAATAGGAAAATAATCAACTTACAGGAATTACTGTTAGCAGAAATCGCTCCTCCTCTTTGAAAATGGCTATTAGCAATTGAAACATTAGGACTGCGTTCGGCATGTCAGACATTACAATTTTACTCATATCTTGAGCAGTTTTCATTAAGTCAATTAAGTTATCCTTATCTGGAGAATTCTTCGTCTTCTTTCTTTGGTTCAAACATAAAGCTTTGCAGTGTTGAATCAAGGCTGGCATAGTTCTTTCATGATTTTCCTGAAATATTTGTTGCAAAGGCTTACCAGAACGACCGTCTTGGCCATAAATGACACGCGATGCGTGTTCAAGCAAATACTTAGATTCGGCTAAAAACGGCCAGTAAGAGAACAGGACTATTATATTGCGATTTTCAGCATTTATCATCAGTCGGAGCGGACCAAACAAAGTATATGTAGATCATTGCTTATCTTCTCAGGATCCCATTCAGCAGGCTTTTTATAGAGTTCTACAAGCCCCAAACGCTTTTCTTCCAAAGCACTGGAATTTTCACTAGATAAAGTGGTTAAACCATACTCCATACATTCATAATCGTCCTGCTTTCTTGAAATAGAGCTGGTATTCTCTTCTTCAACATCGAAGAGAGGATCATTAGGTCGTCGCTTTCTCTTTTTCTTAGCACTTGATTCTTTCCTGTAATTAACCGCATGATATATTTGTTCACGAAGTGTTTCAAAGCCTTTTCCTAAAGGTACACCTTTTGCGTAATCTCCCAGCGTCGGAAATCGTTCGAAGAGCATCTTAGCAATATTTTCAGCCATTCCACGTGATGAATCTTTCAAATCATGTAACATATAATGCGCAATTCCTTGAATTATTAGTCTCCTATCAGCAGGGCTAGGAGTTTCTCCTCTAGAACAATCCTCTTTCAAGTGGATGGGGATGATTTTTATTACGTCATCCAACGTATTCTTGGCTACAATTTTATCTACTATGACAGAGTTGCTTGTTGAGATTCCTGGCTCATTATAATTAGTTGCACCTATAAGCAAAAAAATGGAAAAACTTGTTTTATAAAAATAGAAATCAAAATACTAATTTCTACCCAAATATTAAGTCCATTTTTCTAAATAAAAAAAAAGATTTTCTTTAATAAAAATAGATCAATAACTATACCATCATGTATGTCGTCCGCATTTCCCAGAATGTTAACAATATTTCTGCTGCCACTTTGGTTGTTATCCGGTTCTATCCAGAATACCTTGTCCATCCAAACAGTATCTTTGGGTACTATTATTAACGTTAGTATTTTTTTCTGTGCTTTAGCTTCATCGGCCATTACCTGTAAGACTTCATCGTCTGCAAATTGGGTTCCATCTTCATCATCAACCACCTGCAATTGTTAGCATGATCAAATGAAAAAGAAAATTAGAAACATTATAATATAAAGAACAAAGTTTTTTTTAATGTCAATGTATATAAACGCTAATATATATATACATAATAATAAATTAGTATAACCTTAAAATCTGTATCTTCGGCGAGTGCAAACTCTCCTTTTGCTTTAGTTAAAATTTCATCTATACTAGAAGCTACGATTGCCACTTTTCTATCACGACTATGTTGCATTATTTTAAAAAGTGGCATCTTCATACCTGCAAAGGTTATATGAAATGAAGAACAATATAAGTAACGATAAAGCATATATGATCAAGACAAGTAAAATAAACTAGTTTAAATTGTAAAAATTCCACTTAAAACGTGAAGATTAGTTAATGAATCCATCTGTGGATGAATTTTTTTCTTGAGTTTTCTCAAAGTGAAACTAATTTGTAGCATGTTTTTTAATAAAAATTTGAAAAGAGTCCTTTTTGTCACGCTCATAGGGTACTTTTTTCAAACTCAAAGAGTAAATATCCAGGATAAATTCATAAGATTTCAAAACAAGTGAAGTTAAATTCAGAAGAATTCAAATGAATCGAAAAAAAATTTTTAAATCAAAAGAATTCCATTGATTTTCGTAAAACTGCAATGAATTTAGAGGAATTTAAGGTAAACGAGAAGAATTCGATGAAATTCATAAAAATTCAAGGTGAATTAAAAAATTCAAATTAATTGAAAAAAATTCAAATGAATTGAAAACAAATTGAAAATATGAAAAAAAACTTCATTGAATTCAGTAACTTTGAAAAGAGCTTAGAAAAATTCAAGGGAACTCAAAAGAATTTGATGAAATGCCTAAGAATTCAAGGTGAGGTTGAAAGACTTCAGGATCAATTAAATAAAACCTTTCAAAAATTCAGAAAAAATCCATTGAATTAAGTAAAATTGAGTAAATTCAGGAGAATTCAAGTGGAAGGAAAATATCAAGAGAATTCTAAAGAATTTAGAAGAATTCACCGTAAATTAATAAGAATTCAGGGTGAATTCCAAAAAATGATTTCAAATCTTTGGAACCCTACTAATTTCTGACCGAAAAGGTGACTAATCACTCCAAAACAATTCAAAAGAATTCAAATGAATTGGAAAAATGCTTAAAAATCGAAAAAATCTATTTATTTTAGTAAAATTTGAGTGAAATTAAGGGAAGCGAGAAGAATTCAATAACATTCATAAACAATCAAACTGAATTCAAACGAGTTTGATGAAATTCTTACGGATTTGAGGTGATTTTAAAAGACTTCAAGATGAATTCAACCAAAATTTTTAAAATCCATTGATTAAACTATTGCAATAAATAAAAAATGTGTGGAAATCTTTTAAAATACCCTAAAATATTTCAAATCCTTTCAAATCCCATTAAATTACTAAAATCAATTGAATTTTTTTTTGTAATCTCTTAGAATGATCCAAATAATTTCAAATCCTTTAAAAAATTTAGAAATCCCTTGCAATTTTTTAAAGCCTTATCCTAAAATATTTCAAACGCTTTGAAATCCATTCAAATTAATGAAATTAATTAATAATTCTTTGGAATGTTATAAAACTCTCTAAAATAGGTCAAATTAAAAGCTCTTGAAATGCCTCAGATGTTTTAAAAGTACCCTAAAATTTAGAAAATCCCTTCAAATTATTGAAATCTATCAACACGGTTTTCTGAATCTTTAAATATTGAAATATTTAAAAAGAATTCTAGAAAATTCAGAAATATAAAAGTGACTAATAGAGGCAGTGTGGCAGTCCTGATTATTTTTTATAGTTATTTCTTACAAATATTCCCTGATTTTTGCTTTTTCGTTCAAAATGCCTGACACTTGGAAGCTTTGATCTTATTATACAACTATTTAAAGTTACGTTAAGGGCTGCAAAGAGGGGAAAATAGGGACCAAATGTTGAAAATAGTGTACTTTAGGGACCTTCACTGAATATAGGGTACAATAGGGGTAATAGGGACCGGTCTGTGAGGCCTGTAATATTATTATTGCATTGTGCCTTTGACTTAGGGGCTGTAATTGAATTACCTAACTCGTTTTTCTTTTGTTTACATCGTTTTTTTCCTTTTGGCTTCACGGCAAATTCATTTTCTTCTTTGTTTAAAGAAAGATATGCGCGTTACGTAATTTAAGTACAGCCCCTTGTGTCAGATAACCATCACCAAATTATTATCAGCACCTATGTACTTACTTACAATATGTAAGTAAATAAATATAGTTAGTTATTAATGAACAGCGAAATGGTGCATACATGCACAGTGCACACTGCAAACTATAAGAGGTATTTTTAAGAACTCTGATGTAGGCAATCAAAAAGGAGTGTTAAAAAATATACAGAAAATGTACCAAGAAAAATTTGGTAACACTGCAGAACTAATACCTTATAAATGTTGAGATGAATTATAACCCCTTGGACACAAAACCATATTTTGGCTTTACACACAGAAAATTACCAATGGTGTAAACGTGAAGAGGTTCATATTTGACACATCTATTAAAAGCATGGCATTCACATTGGAGCATTTTGCCTAATTCATAACAACGTAAAGTACGATGGAATGTGGCTTCTAGTACTTCAAATACTATGTAAATGTTATCATCGTCATCATGCAAAAAAAGGCAAATGCTACCCATTTGAATTTCAAACTGATAGCCGCATTGACTCAGTATCATGACATTTCCTTTTTTGAACGTGGTACCTTTAACGGTAATCGAATTGCATTCTTGAATAGAAGAAGGCAAGCTTGCTTCTTTTAAAGCTTCCCTAATTGCTTCACAGTAAATGTGGATTTGCAAAGGTCCACTTTTGTCCATTTTTACTTCGAATCTTAAATCAGCGCCCAGTCTCAAATAACTCTGGAACAATTCATGTTTTACAGAGAGTGATTTCGTGATATTTTTAAAGTTACGTAGAGCACGAATAACTCTCTTAAAGAAAGTGTGTTTCGTCTCGAAACGCAAACTCCAGACCTTCATAGGAGGACCAAATTTCACAATTAAATCTGGGTAATGGTGCATATAGTGATGTTTTGGACGCAATTTAATTTTTGGAAATGTACATTTTCTTAGTGAGAGATATTCGTTGATGATAGTCTGCAGGTATGGTAAGCAAGCTTTATGGATTTCTGGCGCGCATATTACCTCTGTTATTTCGGTGAGAAGAAGGACAAGATGCCACACGTCGTCATCAAAGTCTTTGACTTTATCAAGAATGAGTATCGGAAATAATCTCAAAAATTGCCATACTTGACAGGCTCCACCTAATATTTTTTTAGCATTACGACGAACCTTACAAGGTTTGTCCTTCATGTCTTCGACTGAATATGGGAATTTCAAGATTCGATCATTTAAAGCAATAAGCGAAAACCATCCTTCCTTAATAAAATAATCCACGTATAGTTGCAAGTCATATGCTATCACTCCTTCAAAACCATCATGACCCCAACATGGAGGCAGACCGGGATTGCATACATGAAAATCAGGCAATTCATTGAAAACTGAGTTAAATTTAACACCCTGGTACTCTTCCAGACAATCTTTTTCAATTTTTTTCAATGCGTTATTATATGATTCGATAGTTCGCTCTTCATAATTTCCACACTCACCATTCTTTGCTTCGAATAGATCACGTCTAATCAGACAATACCTACAAAAATATTTAGAGGTACTGAAGTTCTCGTTGAAGCCTCCAAGAGAGTGACTTCCAAGATTGTCTCCAATTATAAGCACAAGAACTCCTTTTATAATTTTATTTCTGCGCACTTGTACCCCACAAGTTTGAATTTTATTTAAATCTTTTACAATGCGGCCATACACGACTTCATGGTTGAAGTTTTTTTCCAAGCAAAGCCCAATCAACTTAATAGTATTTGAGTGTGATCGTATATCGTCAGGAAGATTACCAACGCTCACATATATCCCTATCACTTTATATTTTGTCTTAGCTGCTCCTAGCGGATTAACAGTTTGGAAAGCATCTTGAAAAATCATGAAGTATAATGATTCAGGATTTTCTTTTAAAAATGTATTATCTAGAAATACACTTCCATCAGTAATGTCTCTCAATACTTCATTATCACGAGCAGCTCTGTTATAAGAAAATTTCCCTTCTAAATTTTTATCTCTAAACAAACATTTTACAGTCTCTTCAATAGAGACATAATGAAAATGTATCTTTTCACTTGATTCTGAAGGAAGTCTTATCTGAATTGGATTAACATACGCAAAATTACTTTTATAAAAAGTTTTTCTTTTGTAATCAGTATTTAGGTTGTTATTACTTTTTACAAAAGGGTCATTTTCGAAAGCTACTTTTAATATAGAATTTGCTAATTCTTCGGACATATTCTGTTCAAGTAAGCTTTTTTTTATATTGTTCTGTAGAATCTCCTGTCCCTGTTCGTAAATATTGCAAAATTCTGTAACAATATATTGTATTGTGCTAGCGGGAATCATGAATTGCGATTCTAGTTTAAGATAAAATTGTGCAATATTTAACAAGAACAAGTCTTCCAAATTTTCAGTTTCACCCGCTGCGTCAATGCTATCTGATGGAGACTTTCTCTGATTTACTTCTGTATTTTCAGTTAGTATACATTTCGGAAAATCTTTGCTACCTCAGGTTCTTCAATATTAGAGCAGTTTTCATCGACCTCTGTAGTGCGCAAAATTTCTAAAAGAGTTTTTGAATTTTTTTCTTTAGACAGGTTCCTATGCTTTTTAGATAAATGTCCTGTGAATGAACTAACGATATCGTAAGTCTTACTACAAAATCCAACAGGACATTTGACTTTCAAACCACGTTCAATGTGTGTTTTTAAATGACCGCTGAGAGAGGAGTAACTACCAAATTGTTTTTTACAAGTACTGACATTACATATGAATTGGCCTCTATCGTTAACGACTGTATCTAATACTCTTATCTTTTTTTTTCTTTCTTCCTGACTAAATGAATGCGATCAATATGCGTCCGCAATGATACTAACGCAGGATAATATTTTCTACATCTATTAAAACCGCAATGGTAATACTCCGTTATGTTGTTGTGTTGTTTAAAGTGTACCAAGTGCATTTTGAAATGCATGGTCTGGTGCTTGCAATAGCGGCAGAAAAACATTTTTGTCGAATCTGCAACGAAATATATATATTTATTTATATTAACTAAATGTGAAATATTGAAATTTTCAGATGAAAAATGAACTTAAACACACACAAAAAACGAATTGTCAACCAAAAAAGATTAATTTTTTACCAAATAATTGAATTTTCAAACAAAAATACGAATCTTTCTCCAAGAAGATTAATGTTCCATCAAAAAATGTAATTTTTCAACAAAACTGCTGAATTTTAAAACCAATAGCACGAATTATCTACAAACCAGTGTTGTATTTCAACCAGAAAATATGATTTTTGAACAAAAAAGTTAATATTCTACTAAATTTTCAATCAATCAATTTTAAAATAAAAAATAGAATATTTATATTTTTAGTTTGAAAAAAATTAATTCTCAATTAAAAAAAAAGGAATTTAACTTAAATATGTAGTTCGATTTTCCGACCAAAGAGACGAATTTTCAACTAAAACGATCAATCGTACAAAAAAATCAATTTTCAACAAAAGAGTTTAATATTCAAAATAAAAGATGATTTTCATCCAAGAAGATTAATTTTCTAAAAACGGAATAGTTAAATTTTCAACCAAATAGATAATTTTTGAACTAAAAAAATGAATTTTCAACAAAGCAGATAAATGTGCAAACATTAGCTTTTGAACAAATAATTTTTCTACCAAATAGCTTAATTTTCATAAAACTAGTTTCTTTTTTCTACTTAATAATTGAATTTTGAACCAGAAATATGAATTTTTACCTGAAATGATGAATCTTCGAACAACAAAATTTGAAAACGTAGTTTTATTTTAAACGAAAAACATTAACTCGCAACGAAACAGGTAATAGTTAATATTTCAACTATAGGTTATTATTTGAAACAAATAACAATTGAACTCAACCAAAAAAGACGAATTTTCAACGAAATAGCTGCATTCTCAACCAAAGCAGACTAATTTGCAACCAAACAGTTGCATTTTCAACAAATAAAATAATTAAAAGTATTAATTTTCAATCAAAAATAGAATATTTATATTTGTAGTTGAAAAATTAATTCTCAATTAAAAAAAGAAGCAATTTCCATAAAATATGTACTTAAATTTTCAATCAAAGCGAAGAATTTTCAACCAAAATGATAAATCTTTGAAAAAAATGAATTTTTAACAAAACAGTTCAAAATTCAACCTGAAAAATGATTCTTAACCAAGAAGATCGATTTACTAAAAATGGAATAGTTAAATTTTCAACCAAAGCGATTAATTTTAAACTAGAAAAGTGAATTTTTAACAAAGCAGATAAACTTTCAACCAGTAGCTTTTGAAAAAGTAAATTTTCTACCAGATAGTTTATATTTCATAAGAATAGTTTAATTCTTTACCAAATACTTGAATTTTAAACAAAAAATATGAATGTTTAATAAAAAAGGTAATTTACAACTGAATACTTAAATTTTCTACAAAATAGTTTAATTTTCGACCAGAAAATATGAATTTTTAACTAAAATCATGAGTCTTCAACCAAAAAAAAAATTTTTGAAAACGTAGTTCAACTTTTAACAAGAAAATCAACTCGCAAAGCAACTGGTAATATTTGATATTTCAACAACCGATAGATTTTTATTTGGAATAAGAAATCATTTAACTCAACCAAAAAAGACGAATTTTCAACGAAGTAGTTGCATTCTCAGCCAAAGCAGATCAATTTACAACCAAACAGTTGCATTTTAAACAAAACAAAAAAGAAAGAATTTTCGATTAGAAAAGATCGATTTTTAATTAAAAGTATTAATTTTCAATCAAAAATATAATATTTACATTTATAGTTCAAAAATAAATTCTCAATTAAGAAAAAAGCAATTTCCATAAAATATGTACTTAAATTTCCAACCAAAGAGAAGAACTTTCAACTAAAATAATAAATCTTTGAAAAAAATGAATTTTTAACAAAACAGTTCAAAATTCAACCTAAAAAATGATTCTCAACCAAGAAGATTAATTTTCTAAATATGGAATAGTTAAATTTTCAACCAAAGCGATTAAGTTTAAACTAAAAAAGTGAATTTTTAACAAAGCAGATAAACATTCAACCAGTAGCTTTTGAAAAAGTAAATTTTCTACCAGATAGTTTAATTTTCATAAAAATAGATTAATTTTTTACTAAATTCTTGAATTTTCAACCAAAAATATAAATGTTCAACAAAAAAGGTAATTTACAACTGAATACTTAAATTTTCTACAAAATAGTTTCATTTTTCGACCAGAAAATATGAATTTTTAACGAAAATGATGAGTCTTCAACAAAAAAAAAAATTTTTGAAAACGTAGTTCAACTTTAAACAAGAAAATCAACTCGCAACGAAACAGGTAATAGTTGATATTCCAAAAAGCGATAGATTTTTATTTGAAATAAGAAATAATTTAACTCAACCAAAAAAGAAGAATTTTCAACGAAGTAGTTGCATTCTCAGCCAAAGCAGATAAATTTACAACTAAACAGTTGCATATTCAACCAAACAGAATGAATTTTCAATCAGAAAAGATCGATTTCCATTTGAAAATATTAATTAGTAATCAAAAATAGAATATTTATATTCATAGTTGAAAAATTAATTCTTAGTTAAGAAAAGAAGCAATTTCCATAAAATATGTACTTGAATCGAATTTTCAACTAAAACGATGAATCTTACAAAAAAATCAATTTTCAACAAAAGAGTTAAACCTTCAAAATAAAAGATGATTTTCAACCAAGAAGATCAATTTTCTAAAAATGGAATAGTTAAATTTTCAACCAAAGCGATTAATTTTAAACTAGAAAAGTGAATTTTTAACAAAGCAGATAAACTTTCAACCAGTAGCTTTTGAAAAAGTAAATTTTCTACCAGATAGTTTAAATTTCATAAAAATAGTTTAATTCTTTACCAAATACTTGAATTTTAATCAAAAAATATGAATGTTTAACAAAAAAGGTAATTTACAACTGAATACTTAAATTTTCTACAAAATAGTTTAATTTTCGACCAGAAAATATTAATTTTTAACTAAAATGATGAGTCTTCGACAAAAAAAAAAAAATTTTAAACGTAGTTCAACGTTAACCAAGAAAATCAACTCGCAAAGAAACTGGTAATATTGGATATTATAACAAACGATAGATTTTTATTTGGAATAAGAAATAATTTAACTCAACCAAAAAAGACGAATTTTCAACGAAGTAGTTGCATTCTCAGCCAAAGCAGATCAATTTACAACCAAACAGTTGCATTTTCAACAAAAAAGAATGAATTTTCAATTAGAAAAGATCGATTTTCAATCAAAAGTATCAATTTTCAATAAAAAATATAATATTTACATTTATAGTTAAGAAAATTATTTCTCAATTAAAGAAAAAGGAATCTCAATAAAATATGTATTTAAATTTTTAACCAAAGAGAAGAATTTTCAACTAAAAAGATAAATCTTTGAAAAAAATTTACATTTTTAGTTGAAAAAATTAATTTCCAGTTAAAAAGAAAGAAATTTCAACAAAGTATGAGGTTAAATCTTCGATCAAAGAGAACAATTTTCAACCAAAATGATGAATCTTAAAAAAAATGAATTTTCAACAAAAGAGTTACACATTCAACCTACAAGACGATTTTCAACCAAGAAGTTTAATTTTCTAAAAATGGAGTAGTTACATTTTCAACCAAAGAGATCAATTTTGAATTAAAAAAATTAATTTCTGACAAAGTACATAAACTTTCATCCAAGTGGCTTACTTTTTACAAAGTTTATTTTCTACCAAATAGCTTAATTTTTAACCAAATGCTTGAGTTTTCAATAAAAATATGAATTTTCAACCAGAAGATGCATTGCAACGAAACAGGTAATACTTGACATGTCAACGAAACAAGATTTTTATTTGAAATAAAAAGAACTTGAATTCAACCAAGGACAAAAATGTGTGACGCAGCAAAAGTAGTCGCACGCGTGTTTGTTTTCCATAGAAAACAAACACGCGCGCTATGGTAAAATAACTAATTATTTACCTGAATTGGAGGCTCGAAGATATTTTCCATCTCTTTCGGTTTACAAAGGAATTAAAGGAGGCAAGCCGTGACTTATGATGTGCCTCTTTGCGTATTGTTCAAAATTATCGGCTGGTCCAAAAGCGAGTCCAAAAGATCTACGGCCTCCAAAATCGAGGAGCGAAGTATTAATAAGTCATGTTTCTCGGAACGCCGATTTCCTTTCATCGGATATATAAGGTTCTTTCAAGCTGAAACAATGAAATATCACACATAACCTCACAATGGAGAAAGTGCAAAGCAAATAATGACACCTCATTTTACTCCCTTCTCGATTCTTGAATTTTATAGTAAACCTACATTTGCATTAATAAATTAAACATACCTTTTAAAGAGAAGACTGCAGATACTCGCAGAAACTTGATCACAAAACAAGAACATGTAGCGGCATGCGAACTTGCACCGGCCAGGTTAGGCGACCCACGCAAAGCGAAACGCGATTGCGCAGCTGAATATAGTAAACGCATATATGAATTTTAGTATACAGAACTATGAAATTCATATACGTAAAAGAAACATACTGCACACTCAATAAATGTAGTATACACATAACTTTGTAAAAGAAATTTAGTATACGTAAGTATACTAAAATTACAAAGTGAAATGAATTTAGTATAAAAATATAGGAAATTTAATATGCCCATGTATACTAAAACTACAAACATTTCTAACAGTGTAGCTAAATCATTAACGAGGGGCTATTCTCAGGGAAATCAAGGGTACTAATCTGCCGTGCAAACTAAAAAGATACATAAGTGACATTTTTATGAAAAATGAGTTTTTGGTATCACTGGATTCGTAAGAGAAAGCTGCATCTAACTAGCGTAATGCAAGTAATTAATTATTAATATTTATTGCAAAAAACGATTGTTTAAAACTGAGGAAAGTCGAAAAAGTTGGAAAATACAAGAGAAAAAGATACACAAAGCACTTTGCGTGTCCCAAAATTTGTACACGGCATCTAATACGTCATCATCATACAAATGAAAAAGAACCTAAAGTGCTTTGTGTCTTTTTTGCCTTGTAAAAGTGACCGAGTGCAGAGCGTATTTACAAACGAAAAGAATCACTTGCCCTTGCGTATGTTTTTGCTTTGTACAATAGCTCGAGCACTGATCCGAAATCCAAGGGAAATAAGTCCCGGCTATTTTCGTTACTCTTCGGAAATGTTCGGACTTCGGAGTTGCGGGACGAGCGGCAGCCAGCAAGAGCGCGTGATAATATAATATATACTATATTATACATATAGATTGAATGTACAATTGTGTACATTGTTCGCGTGAAATTTATCTTTCTTCTACGGTAAAAATATGTATTTGGAATAAATATAGGTCGGTACAATTTTATGATTGTACAATAGGGTTGTCCAAAAAACGCTTTTCGAGCTACAGGGGAAGTACCCCCGCAAAATTGTCCATTTCCGGAGAAAAAAAATTCCTAATTTTTTTTTTCGAAATTCGAATATTAACACGTGCCACCGGGCACTGCAAAATCCCATTTAATTAACATGGGGAGATTTTGGATTTTAGAAAAATAAATTGAACTCATACTTCAGGGTTTGATCGAACCGTGCCAAACTTTTCAGGGATTAATGAGGAGTACCTATGAAATAAAATCATCCTAATAACTATTATTTTCAAGCCACCCTCAACCCCCGCCCCCTCCCCACAGCGCCCCAAATATGACCCAAAAATAAAAAACTACATTTTTACGTATTATTGTTACTTTTTAGCCATTTCTGTCGTCTTTTTCATACAAATAATTACTAATGGACAATTTGAATATTTCCCAAGAATTTTTAAACAATATTTACTGGTTGAAAAAAATGTCTCTTATTTAAACAATTACTTATTCCCAAAAAATGTAAACAATAATCGTATTTTCTGATTGAAATGTAATAGTTTGTCATTGTTTGGAGTAGTGATTTTTTTTCAAACACATTATGCAATTATTTAAACAATCAGTTATTGTTTATTCTCAACATTTCTAAAAATTGACCCAGAGATGTCCAGTTTTTTCTCAAATTGGTATCCTATGCTACTTTTGTTAAATAGTTATATAATTTTGATACATATCTTTCAACGTTTGATAAATTTCTATTTCTTTAAACAATTTTGATTTGCTCAAGCAGTTTTTTTTCGATAACTTTGAAAAAATAATATAAATGCAATTAATGTTCTGACTTTATAGTGTATGAGAAGATTATATTAACCATTTTTAAATTTTTTATACAAATATAATTTGTTTAAACAATTTTTGTTCAAAAATATTTTTTAAATCGTATTTTCTGAATTAAAACTAATATTGAATGATTTCGAGGAGTAGTAAATTCTGTTAAAAACGTCGTGTTATTGTTTAAAAAATTTTTATTAGTTCAACCAATTTTTTATTGAAAAATGTGTATCAATAATAGAAAATATTAAACATGGAATTATCTTCGTAAATATATTTTAATATATATTTTTTCTGTCTTCCAGCATGTCAGATTTATATTCATTAGACTTTAAAATGCTATAATGAAATATAATCTGAATCCATTTCATATGCAGTCCAATTATAAAGAAATACGAAGAAAACAATGATAAATACATTTTTATAATTCAAATTTTATTATGACTTTGATGATTTATTTAATAATGCGCCAAAGAAGATGTAAGCCATCCATACTCAATTTGAAGGAAATTGGAAGAAAAAAAAACAATAATTAATTGTATAAACAATAACATGAAGTTTTTACCAGAATTTATTACTTGCCCTTTAGGGTGAAAAAAAAAATTTTGCATTGCATTTTTGGACCAGCCTATTGTACACAATTTCGATTAGTTTCGAAATGCATACGTCTCAGACTCTCTCTCAAAATATTTCAAGTTATAATAAATTTTTAATGAATTTTAATAAATTTCTTATATAATGAAATATCTCAAGATATGTATAAGTTTCAAATTACTACGTTTTCTAAATGTTAAGTAGCCACAAATGCATAATTTTCACATTAACAATAAGCGAGATTTCTATGAGAATTAGTGCGACTAATCCTTTTGCAATTATTTACTAATAAAAAATAATTTAAATCTGAGATGCGTCGATAATTAAAACGTACATACTTGTACGAAAAATATTTAAAAATATACTTCGTTATTCATATTTTCTGATTAAATAATCAACAATGTGATTTTGAATTACCAAAAACTTAAATAAATGGTTTACTGCAATAATTTATCCCCTTTTTTGTCCCCTTCTGCAAAATTAAAGTTACGTAAAACGGATGACTTTTAAATATTTATTTGGATAATTACATTTTAACAACAAAAATGCAGATGCCTTAAAGCAAAATTAATTTTTTGTAATAATTTAGGTATTATCATTTCATCTAGTAATCCAGTCAAACTAGACAAAATAGCCATTTGTTCGAACACCATAATATATATCCTGTATTTTTTTGCTTAGATTGTTCCTCACAAGTAAGATATAACAATTTAAGAAACTTTTTTGTCAAGCATCCAAAAAACTTTAATTTTCCCATGGACAATTCAGAAGACATAAATAGATATAACAAATAAGTTAATTTTCAGTGAGAGCATTTGATCAAAAGATGATTTTTCATAAAAACTAATCTGATTTTTCCTTTTTTTAGACACAAATTGTTAACACAATTAGTTTACGTACATCAGATTCGACAAAATTCATTACGCCATTCGACTTCATCAAAATAATTAGAATTCATTTGATGGATAATATATTGAAATTCAAGAATTCAAGAATTTAAAATCCGACTAAAATCAAATTCAAAATCCCATTTAACGTCTAATAATCAAGTCAATGTATAGAAATCCTGAAAATAAAACAAGAATTCAACGATCAAATTTGGACAACCACCACAAAATGCTCCTATTGGATAATATGTTTTCTACTTAATTTGTTATTGTATTTTATTTTAGCAAGTTTATTTTCATTAAAAAAATTATTTTATTACTAAAAATTAATTTTTTGGCACTATATTTAATCACAAAAAAACAGTGCAAATACTATTTCATGCGAAGATGAGGATATTTGGAATAAGCTGATCGATATTATATATGACACTAACATAAGACCAGCCCCCACCACCCTACATAGTGTCCCTTACGTATGTTTTTCTGTTGGATTTCGAGGCCGCGCTCGATCTATGCGATAAAGGCACGGTCCGAAAGTGACTTTGTGTTCTTTTTGCCTTGTATTTTCGACTTTTCGCGACTATTAAAAATACGCAAGTCCATTTTCTAATAGAAATTGTTTAAAAAATCAATTTTTTATTGCAAAATATGAAAGACCACAGTATTTTTACCCTAATAGTGTACATAGATTATTCAAAATACTATTCGATATTAGAGTTCTTTGGGCAAACAGTTTTTCTCGATTTTCTCAGTTCGAGTGAGATTGGACTTATGTATCTTCTTAGTTTGTACGGCAGTAATGCTCATTTAACTTTTCAAAAATATTCGCAATCAGTATGAACTTGATGAAGACAGCGACTACGACTTTTAATATGAACAGAATCTCCTAACATTAGTTAAGCCACTGGAGATCACCGGGAAATCATCTGAAATCATTTTGTCATAACTCATGACTGAATTCAAGATTGAATTCAGTGGAACACTGAATTCACTCAGTTCGAAATCAGCGAAATCAGATTAACTCTACGAGTCTACGTACTGCTCGAAGAGATGACTGTGTTAAAACGACGGAGTTAATAATAAGGTGAACGATCTCCGTACATTCGTTCTGACTGCGGCACTGTGATCTGCTATCTTCTTTTCTTCCGCGAGAAGTGTGCGAGTGAGCGCTAGTCAATGCGTGTCCATGACAACCACTCCGTGATGCTAACAACGCCAGCAAATTGCGGTTATATGAATGTTTTGCAACTTATGGCAAAAGTTTTTGCAAATAAGTTAATAAGTGCAATTTTGAAAATCAAATAATCAATTGCAAAATTGGCGTGTTATGTTCCCAAGTACCTTACATCCTACTACTGGAACAAAAGTACTAAAGCGGTAACACTTTGGTGTACATTTTCGAAGATTTGGAACCCAAATTTAAGGAGCTTTTTGAGCATTTTCAAAAGTTTCACAAGAGCGAGAAAAATTATTTAGATTCCTAGAAAAATTGCAAATGATTTTTTATTTTGAAAAATCAATTTTAAGAGAATATTTATAAAGATTTTCCGAAGTATACAAAAATTAATCTGGAAGATTTTAAGGAAATTTTGTTTATTTTTCAAGATTAATTAAAAGTGGCAGAAACAATCTGAATCATTAAAAAAAATATCTAGAAGTTTTGAATACATTTTAGAGATAATTTCAAATTTTAAAATATAAAAAAAATGTAATGTGAAATGTAGCTTTTGAAGATTCTGAAATAGAATTTTAAAGCTGTTTAAGGATTTTCAAAAATTTCATGATGATTAAAAATTTTATTTCAGATGACTGCGAGAACTTGAAGTGATTTTTCATGTGAAAAAATTTTTAAGAGAATATCTAAAAACATTTCAAACAAATTTTAGTGTATAAATAACAATGAAACAATTATTAATTTATAAAGACATAAAATTAAAATAATTTAACTTCTAATTTTAAAAGTGTTCACTCAAATATTAATAATATTTACGGGAATGTAACCTCAGTTTTCAATTGTCATTAAACACGGCGCTCACTCGCACACTTCTCGCGGGAGAAAAGGAGATAGCAGATCACAGTGCGCATGGCCGAATGGCCATGATGTGCTGATTAGAAACGTTTGAGCTCGACAATGAATGTACAGTTACCGCAGTCAAAACTCGTGGCGCTTTCTACAGAATGATCGGTCTCCTTATTATTACTCCGTGGGTGTGAAATACGTATGATGAATCTCAAAAATAGCTAATCTTTAAAATGATCGATAAAACTCACAACAATATATCGATTATTAATTTCCGCAAATGTTTACGGTGACTTCCAAGCATAAATTATTTACATTTTCAGTTTAAGTGAATTATTTTTGCTCTTTTCCCAATGCTTGGAAAAAAATTAATATAAAGAAAAAAATATATTTTAAAGAAGAGGCAGCAATCAATATTAAATTGTTTAAACAACTTTTTTGTTAAATATAATTAATTATTACCTCACCAAGTGAAAAAAGGACAGAAAGGTAAAAATTGCTGAAAAACCGCAAATATCAGACGCAATCGATACAGATGAAGATAGTCATAAGCAATAATAATTTATTTAAACGATTATTTTTGCTAAATCTAATTAATTATTAAGTCACGCCTGATAAAAATTGAACAAACAGTTAAGAATTTCAGAAAAAACCGTAACACTCTACCAATTAATCAAAGAGAATATTATTAACAATGATAATAAATTGTCTAAACAATTATTCTGTTAACTTGAATTCATTATCACTTCACTCCAAATGAAAATTGGACAAAAAGCCAGAAATTTAAAAAAAAACCGCATCTTTCTAGCATTATTTAAATATAATATCAATAATAATTAAAATAAATTGCTTTAACAATTATTTTGTTAACTTTAATTCATCATTACTTCACTCCAAATGAAAATTGGACAAAAATCAAGAAATTTACAAGAGAAAAACGCATCTTTCTAGCATTATCCAAATATAATATTATTAATAATTATTATAAATTATTTAAACAATCACTATTGCTAACATTGATGAACTATCACTTCCTTCTAATTGAAAATTGGACAACAAATGGAAAATTTGTGAAAAACCCGCGTCTTTTTAACTCCATTCTATGAGAAAATTGCTAAAAACAATAATAAATTGTTTAAACAATTCATGAAAATATATAATTTCCAGTATAAAGTAATATTTCATGCATTAGAAACAATTCGTATTAAAGAAACCGCAAAAAAATTATAATTAGTGCCAAAAACTCGCAAAACCCATTTTTCACTTATGGGGTTTCTTTGGGACTCTATAAAACAGACTTATGGGGGTGATATTTGAAAAGTGATATTTTATTCGTATTCTAATTGTGAAGAGAAATGTTGAGTTTCAACTCGATTGAGATAACATTGAGGATTTTGGATAAGATTTACAAAAACGTCTTTTTTTATGGGAAATACATGTTAAACTTCATGGGGCTTGTGGCACCCCTAACTATAATTTTTTTTTAAACAAAAAAAATGGATTTATTTTTGGGTGGATTCGAGCAAATTTGGGGGGTGTCCCGATAAAAATTAAAAAAAAAAATGTTTTTCAATTTATTTTTAGACCACCCTAGTATACAAGCAGACCATAATTGTAATTAAATAAGAATTGTACATTTTCCTCCAAGAGCAAGCGAAAAATAAAAAATGAAATAGGGTAAGAGCACCAGTTATTGGCACCTTAAGAGCAAATTTAGACTTTAGAAAAGAAATAAACACACAAAATATTGAATTCTGAAATAGTGATAATCATACCGGCACTCCAAATTTTATGCAGAACACACTGGAATGTTGAATTATTATTCAAAGATGAAAAAAACTTGAAAAATTATTAAAAATAAGTATGTAGTCCCAAAATTTTAGTGCTTGGCACTGCTAACCCCAGTTATTGGCACCCCTCGTCACCAGTGATTGGCACTACACTCACATAACCTCTTCAAACTTCTGTAATTGCATTAAAACATTGATAAAAACAAATTGTGCATCTGAAAATATGAAATAAATTTTCTATTAATAATTCTAAATTTAGTATTTTATCAATTTTGTTTTTGGACAAGCCAACATCTTTGACAGCAGCTATAAAGCCTAGCCATGTCACATATGTATTCTTCAGCTTATGTTTTTCTTTCCTCAGAGATACTCTCTGACTCTGACGGGCAATAGTATGGCAATAAATTAAATAAAAACCATAAATGTTACTCATTCTCTACTTCAAACTAGAAAAATGAATAAACAAATTCAAACATGGATAAATAAATATAGTCAAAATAAATCGCCCACCGATTAAATAAAAACTTTGGCTATTTATAATAACATGAATTCCAGAGTAACATTTAAAACATTGTAAGACAATATTATTAAACACAATATGTATAAAGATAATAAAATTCCACTTATAATTTAAATGAAACCAATATTTACTTATATCTCGAGGCCTAAAAAGAATAATAAATTATCTGAACAGAACTTTGGAGGTTACGATTACCGGTATATATAAATGACATCTTCATTTATTATAATTGTTAGCTAATTTTTCGTCTACCTAGTAACGACTTTTGTTGTTCCGGCACTTTTAACACTTCATTTTATCAGAAATACATGAAATGGCTCATGTCAACACAAGGTCTTGAGATTACATAACCTTACTTTTTTCCGGCGAGGCAGGGGTGCCAATGAATGAAATCATTCCCGAATTGCATGGTCTGGTCATTGGCACTGGGGTGCCAACGACTAGAGACCATACTTTTTATATTAATTTCCATTGGCACCCTCCCTAAAATTAATAAATAAATTATTGCCGAGGTTCATTCCTTATTTTGATTATATTGGAAGTATTTCTTTTAAATATTCAAAAAAATTGGAACAGATTCACTTGTTCACAACGTTGTTTGAAGAAAATTAAAAAATGTTGTCAGCTAAACATTTTCTTTAGAAAACCGTATAAATTCTTGGCACCCTAAGAACTGAAGTGAATTCATTATTTAATAACAAAATTTGACATTATTTTGTATGAATTATATATGTCGGTACACGCAGAAATAATGGTAGAATAAAAATAATACCAGCAAAATACGATAAATGTTTGCATTTTCTTGAAATTCAACAAAAATGAGAGAGGGTGCCAATAACTGGCGCAGTGCCAACCACTAGTGCTCTTACCCTAAATACTGTTAAATAAACAATTCCGACCTAAATTATTTCTTTCAAAGGTACGCTCAGTAGCCTTCCTCAATATTTGCAGCAACGAATAATATATGGATTGTTATCCATTTTATAAAACATTTTACAGTTTGGCGACTTTTGAGATTGATTGCACGTGCTGTACATCCCTAATTTAAATTTTCATTCCTTTCATAAGTCAGTCGGGATAAAGTCTCAAAAAGTGTTTTCCCACGATGGGTTCATAAGTGTGTGGAAAAGTAAATATTGTAATACGTGTTGTGACGCTACCTTTTTCCTAATCGAAAATTTAATCAGGAGGTCTCTCTAAAGAGCGCACACGGACCCTAGTCGGAATAAATGAACTTTTTAAACAAACAACTTGAAAGATAAACAATAAAATGAATAGGTTTTTGGGCGCCAGTCCTTGCTTGGGACAAAGGCGAACCAATTTAACAAAAGTTAGTGAGAAACGATAACGACATACGGAATCTATATTCCAAACGATAAAGGGAAACTCACTGAACGCTAAACGTTTCAGGCTAACCGATAAACAAAAATCTCACAAACCTCAGTCAAAAGGGCACACCTTAACTTAAAACAAGCGAGAATCCAAAAGAACAATACAAAAAAAAGGTAAAGAATCAAAAGTATCTAAAGATAAGATGACCCGAAATATCAAAAAAAAAGAGGCAAAAGACATCGGGACATCCGAGGATGAGATAATCAAAATTAAAAAAAGTCTCCATAGTAATAGTAAAAAAAAATAAAAAGGTAATAAGAGGCAGCGAAAGATAAAAGACATAAAAAAACAGGTAAAAGAAGAATCAGAATTCAAGAAGTAACATTAGGGTCGACAAAACTACTAGCTCAGTCTAAACTTAATCTGGTAGAGGGGGGGGGGGGGTGTTTACGTAATTACGAAAGCTCATATTTTGATAAAAGTAGTTAACAACAGTTTATTCCAAAATTAATAGAAATTTAACAAAGGGTATACCCAGAGGGTTTAGAAGAAAACAGTAAAATCACATAAAATATATAATATATTCGAACATAGGTGAGAGGGGTTTCGACAACGTTAATTCGCAAGAAGGGGTTAAATTCATAACATGAGCGCAAAATTAAAGGAGTGATCGCAATCAAACAAATTCAAAGGGTCAAGCATAGAATAGGTTCATCGAGACATCCGAGGATGAGATAATCAAAATTTAAAAAAAAGTCTCCATAGTAATAGTAAAAAAAAATCTGCCCGCTTGCGGGTAAATTTTCATAGCGCGCTTCGCTCGCAAGTTTGAGCGCGCCTGGGGCGCGCACCTGTTGAATCTCGCGCTTCGCGCTCGATAATGTATTCACCTCGCGCTACGCGCTCGGACACATTTGCCTGACGCTTTAAGCTCGGTTCCTCAGGATTCTCGTACTTCGTGTGCTCGCTATTTCGCGCTTCGCGGGCTAACACTCTCTTAGTTAGCTTCATCGTTATGATCTGCTTTTGGTTTAATTATGTACGTTTTACATAGAAAGAGAAACTAATTTACTTAAGGTTCTATCGACCTTAAGGAAGACATTCTCATCAAGACACTCGCGCTTCGCGCTCTATATTTCCTTTCAAAATCATGTAAACCTCGCGCTCCACGCTCGTTTCTGTTCATCGTTTAATGGATACTCAAAAGTTTGAGCGCGCTCAAGATGTGAGATTTGGTCGTCGCGCTTCGCAACGACTGTATGTTATGTTCTATGTTCTTCAGATAAAAATGCCTGAATTTTTGTATTTGATTTAAAATGTAGAAGGAAATTCCTTCATTTCAGCGTACATTTCTGTATCTTTCTAATTAATCATACAATCAGAAAGATTTCTCCAACTATATGAAAAGGGGCGAAAAAAAGTATCTACGTTGTTTTTGGAACATATATATGATAAATTTTTTAATGATTATTGAAAAATGCACATTTCACAAAAACCGGGGGGGGGGGGGTGTTAAATTTTATACAAATCTAATACCTTCTCTAGATGAGAATGTGAAAATACAAATTTTCCAGTACCATGAGCATTAATGATGATTATTTTATTGTTTTAATGGTTAGAAATAGCATTGAAAACATAAAAGCAATGAAATATTGTAAAAAACCACACGAGATGAAAAAGAAATGGAATAAGCAAAGTTTTGACAAGAATGTGCCCACTTATCGGGCTCATTTTTTCACTGTCAATGTAATTTCTTACGAATAAAACAAAAACTGCACATCCTATCAAAAAGTGTTCAATAACAAATTTGTAGATCTTTTTTTTACACACACTTTGTTCAATCATTATTCGTCGTATCTTGCAAAGTTTGGCCGTAAAATTGCATTTTTGGATTTTCAATTATTTTTTGTGCAATAAAAATGTGAATTTTCGATTTTTCGATAAAATTCAAAAAGTCGTTAAGATAATCTTGTAGGGCGTGCAAAAAGAAACATTTTTCTTCTCTTTACTTTCTTCCGTATCGTGCGTTTTTCGGCTGAAAATATTAATTTTCGATTTCTATGAGCGGCCGTACATATAATTTCCAAATTTTGAGAAAAAATGGTCTGAAAAATTTAGAAAATGCTCTCACTTCTTGAATTTTTATCCAAAATGACTGGCTAACGAACTTGGCCTGTATTTTCGGACCACAAACCTGGATGCAGACATGTTCCTAAAAACCATTTTTGCTGACTCAGGGGGTCTCCAAACGTGGAAATTTGACAAAAACCGGGGTGTCAAATTCACACAAATCTAATACCTTCTCTAGATGAGAATGTAAAAATACATATTTTCAAGTATCATGAGCATTAATGATGATTATTTTATTGTTTTACTCGAGATGAAAAAGAAATGAAATAGGCAACGTTTTGATGAGAATGTGCCCACTTATCGGGCTGATTTTTTTCACTGTTAATGAACTTTTTTACGAATAAAGCAAAAACTACACATCCTATCAAAAATTGACCAATAACAAATTCGTAAATCATTTTTTTATGTACAAATTTTGTTTCATCATGATTTGTCGTATCTCACATAGTTTGGCCGTAAAATTATAAGATTAAACGAACTTACCTGTAAGTGAAGTTCTATCTTAATTGTACGAAGCGCCTCTTCCTCAAGATCAGAATGTAGTACCTTCTATTCTCTGCCGAATTACCACAACTTCAAAGTTAAAAATTTGAAATTCACGCTCCTATGAGCGCCACCTAACTGTTTAAGCGTACTCTCTTACTTGATTTCATCAGTTTTTTTAAAGTCATACCGTAACAAAAAAATTGTTGGGGTCCTAACTATAAGAGTTAGGAATAGGGAATATAATTATTTGGGAGGGAACTGATCTATTCGGAAGAGGCGCTTCGTACAATTAGGATAGAACTTCACTTACAGGTAAGTTCGTTTAATCATATAATTGTACTTTGCGCCTCTTCCTCAAGATCAGAATGTAGCTATTTAAAGTTTGTTACGGTTGTTTTTATTTATTTATGTTTTTATTTCTTGTAAATAAACATGTATTACAGGTTCTATATATTTTTATATAACTCTTAATGTTAATCCTTATTTAGGATTGTTAACGCGAATACAGTCTTATTAGATACAATGTCACGCTTATAGAATTTAGCGAAAGTTTCTGATTTATCAGTCCACCCGGCAGTTTTTCTAATAAGATCAATGTTTATACCCAACCTGTTGGCCGCTGAGGTGGACGCGTGACGTGTACTGTACGCACTGAAATTATTGATATCAATTCCACTCATAAGTAATACACTCCTAATCCATCTACTTAACGACTGTGTTGTTACAGCTTTATGTGGTTTTTTAAACGATATAAATAATTTATTTTCCGAATTTCTTAACTGTTTTGTTCTATCTAAATAATCATTCAATGCAGTAGCTGGACATACATTTATATCTTTTTTATAGAACGGAATCATAAGCGTAGGCTGCACCCTATTCACAGCAGAAGTTTCGATTCTATCCGGAATTTTAATTTCCATACTGTCGTTTACTTTGCGGATGTTTCTGATATCAATTGAAGACAAAGTTTGTATTCTATGACCCGTTATAAGTGCTATCAAGGTGACTAATTTTAATGTCAACTTCTCTAAGGAAAGTAAATTATTTGCACCCCAATTAACCATTGCATTTAAAACAATTGCCGGATCCCATGTAGAATCATATTTTGCACCAGGTGGCCTAAGTTTTACAATTCCTTTAAAGAAACGTTTAATTTGCATATTTTCTCCTACTTCAGGACCATGGACTAATCCGATCGCGGAACGATAACTATTTAAGGTTCCGTAAGAAGCATTCTTCTCGTATTCTGACGTTAGAAACCTTAGAACATCTTGTATGGAATAGATGAACGGATCTATATCTTTAAGCTTGCAGAAATCCCACCATTTTTTCAATCCAGAGTCGTATTGTTTTAGCGAAGAATCAGTTAGTGAAGAAATCATGATGTCTACCGTCTCTTCTGGAACCAGTTTTATCTTGAAAGCGTCCTGGACAAAATTCCTGCAACCAGGGTAATCCTTTCCCATAGGGGATGCGGTTGTCTATTTAATGATAATAGAAGATTATTATTCGGTTTTAAATAAACTGGTTCAGATTCGAGCATCGAAAAATATAAAGGAAACCATGGCTGAGCTGGCCAGTGTGGAATAATCAAAATTCCTCTACATTTTTCAAACCTTATTTTCTCTAGTACGCGAAGAATAATAGAAAAGGGGGGGAACGCATAGAAGAAAAATGGTTTCCATTTAATCGTAAAGGCATTCACTGTCATCGCCCCTGGATCCTTTTGCCACGATACATAGTTCTTACACTTCGTATTGGTTCTAGTAGCAAAAGAATCTATATCTGGTTCTCCATAATTACTTATAATATAAGTAAAGGCTTCATTGGATAGGCTGAATTCTGTTTCAGGTTCCAGTCAACGGGATTCGAAATCTGCTATCACATTTTCATTCGAACTTATGTACGATGCAAAAATCCAAAGATTTCTTTCTTCGCACCATACCCAAATTTCTTTTGCTAATTTGCTTAGTTAAGGAAAACGCACTCCACCCTTTTTATTGATACATGCCAACGCAGTGGTATTATCAACCCTTATTAAAATATCAGCATTTTTTAAATCTTTCGCAAAGCATTTTAGAGCAAAGAAAACTGCCATTAACTCCAGAATATTAATGTGATACCTTTTTTCTTGTTTAGTCCAAAGACCATGCACACGCTGATTTCTATAACATGCTCCCCAACCTGAAAGCGATGCATCGGAGAATATTTCTATGCTAGGATCGAAATTTGTTAAGTAATTAACCGCAGCAATAATGTTTTTCTTCCACCAACTTATATCGTCTCTTAAAGCAACCGAAACAGGCATATACGCCTCATAGTTGTTGTCACACTCAACAGCTAGAAATCTCTCTCTTTCAAAAGCTTTAATATGAACTCTACCATACTCTAGTGTCGAGCAACATGATTCCAAGGATCCAATGAACGAAGCAAATTCCCTAATTTTACACTGTTTTATACTTTCTATTTTCTTAATTTGTCCTAATACCTTTTCTCGTTTTTCTTTTGGCAGTTCTACTGACATCTTTTGCGAATCGTAAATTAAACCCAGAAACTGTTTTCTAGTGGACGGTATTACATGACTCTTTTTTTTCATTGATAATGAATCCTAGTTTCTTTAATAATTTACAGGTAAAACTTACATTTGTCTTGCAAGACTCAAATGAATTCCCTAAAAGTAAAAAATCGTCCAAATAAACCATTGAAACAAAACCTAGAGCCCTTAGATATGAAACTACTGGTTTCATAATTTTTGTAAAAGTATAAGGCGCCACGCTCAAGCCAAAAGGTACACACCCGAATTCATAAATAATCCCTTCAAAAGTGAATCTGAGATATTTTCTATCCGCTTTTGCGATTGGTATTAGATAATATGCATCCTTAAGATCAATGGTAGCCATATACCAATTTGGAGAAAGCAGTTTGCGAACTGTCTTCTCATCTTCCAATTTAAAGTGTTCAGTTTTTATGAACTGGTTGACCCTTCAGGTTTAAAATTAATTGATTGGAACCATCGGGTTTTGGAGCCAAAAATATTCTGGATAAAAATTAGCCATCGACCCAATTAACTTTTTTAATGGCCCCCTTCTTTTCTAATTCGATTATTTGTTTCGTAATCTGAACTTTTTCTTGTGATGACCACTATGGTTCGGAAGGGGGATTCTTTTGAACTACCTTTCTCTGAAAAGGAATTTTGAATCCACCTACCCAACTCAGAATGGTTCTATCAGATGTTGAATCGGACCATTGTTCCAAGAAATTTTGGAGACGACCGCATGTTTCACTTACTGTCGAATTTAATAACGTTTTTTGAAGTTCGAGGGTCCCCGTTGTCCCTGATGACTTGATTGGATCTGGGAAGAAACCACTAAGGGTTGATTATTTTCAGGATTCGATGCATTTTGAACGGAAGTTTCGTCATCCTGTTGTATATAATCTTGGTCCAACGGGTTAGACAGGTTATCGTTTCTGTCGACTTCCATAACGGAATAGTCATCCTCTGTTCCAGAATCCTCTGGATGTTTGTTCTCATAATGACGATTTTCTACAATTAAAATAGGAAAAATATTACCTTTTTGGAATTACGCAGCAGCAAAAGAAAAGACTGTACAGAAATTCCGAAATATACCCAGAAAAACCAGCGGTTGCAGACCGAGGTGATCTGTAATAAAAACTCAATTACTGCGGTTGCAGACGCAGTATTGAGTATGAAACCATTGAGAGAACTTTTGAGAGAATCGCCTTGCAAGACGCTGTCTCTGTTTTCTCAAAAAACGGACCTTACATTTGGTTGCAGACCAAACGTAAGGAAGGAAAATAATCAGCTTCTCAATCTACCTACGGTTGCAGACCGAGGAGATTAGTAATTTATTCAGTTACAGCTGGAATGAGTTGAAAACCTTTCCAAGATTTTCAACGTGTGAGGAACCGAACCTCAATTTCTCACTCACCATCAGAATTGTTATAGCGAGTTGGTGACGCATATCGCTGTTCTATTAATCTCTCCAGACGTCTTAATCGTTTTCGCAATCTACTATTTTCGTTATCCGTACTAGGAGAACGATGTCTATGCTTTCTTTTTCCCATTTTCAATTCACTTGAAGTTTATTACCATGTGACGTATCGGCACAAAAAAGAAGACTGATGAAATCAAGTAAGAGAGTATGCTTAAGCAGTTAGGTGGCGCTCATAGGAGCGTGAATTTCAAATTTTTAACTTTGAAGTTGTGGTAATTCGGCAGAGAATAGAAGGTACTACATTCTGATCTTGAGGAAGAGGCGCAAAGTACAATTGAATTTTTGGATTCTTTAATTATTTTTTGTGCATTAAAAATGTGAATTTTCGATTTTTGAAGAAAATTCAAAAAGCCGTTATGATAATCTTGCAGGGCGTGCAAAAAGAAACATTTTTCTTCTCTTGACTTTTTTTCGTGTCGTGCGTTTTTCGGCTGAAAATGTTAATTTTCGTTTCTTTTTTTGGATTTTGAAAATGCTGTAGCTCTGGAAATTTGCATTTAATCAAAAAATGTCATGAGAAAAAATTATTCGAATGTCCGAGTACTATGAACAGCCGTAAATATAATTTTCAAATTTTGAAAAAAATGGTCTAAAAAATTTTCAAAATGGTCTCACTTTTTGAATTGTTATCAAAAATAGCTGGCTAACGAACTTGAACTTCATTTTAGGATACTTAAAGAGTATACCAAAGCCCAATCCAATCTGTCAATTCTTTCGAAAGTTATCGTGCTAACAGACTAAAAATCTACATACATACGCACCCCCATACCCACATACACACATGCACACATACACACATACATACAGACAGACAGACACATTCGTAAAAACTTGTTTTTTGGGTTCAGGGGGTCTCAAAACGTGGACATTTGACAAAAACCGGGGGGGGGGGGGTCAAATTTTGCACAAATCTAATACCTCCTCTAGATGAGAATGTAAAAATAAAAAGGTAATAAGAGGCAGTGAAAGATAAAAGACATAAAAAAAACAGGTAAAAGAAGAATCAGAATTCAAGAAGCAACATTAGGGTCGACATAACTACTAGCTCAGTCTAAACTTAATCTAATAGAGGGGGGGGAGGGTTAAGTAATTACGAAAGCTCATATTTTAATAAAAGCAGTTAACAACAGTTTCTTCCAAAATTAATAGAAATTTAACAAACGGTATACCCAGAGGGTTTAGAAGAAAACAATAAAATCACATAAAATATATAATATATTCGAACATAGGTGAGAGGGGTTTCGACAACATTAATTCGCAAGAAGGGGTTAAATTCATAACATAAGCGCAAAATTGAAGGATTGATCGCAATCAAACAAATTCAAAGGGTCAAGCATAGAATAGGTAACAAAATGCTAACATAATTTTACTTTTTAAGAACAATCATATAAAGGGAATTGACAATCGACAATCGCAAAGGGGTTCTAAGTCAACTGTCGGAAGATATAATTAAAGGGTTCGCAAAAATGAATATTAACAGTTCTTGAAAATATAAAGAGGGGGTACTCCTAAATAAATGCCAAAAGGGGTCTCCCAAAAAAAAATTAACGCAAAAGGGGTTCTCAAAATGGGCACTAAAGGGGTTCTGGCAATTTCTAAAAGAGGGTTCAAAAGAAGATAAATGCCAAAAGGATTTCTAAAATAGGTGCAAAAAGGGTTTCCAAAATAAAGAAAGGGATTCTCGAAACTGGGAGGGTAATTGGCAAGAAATCGCAAAAGCTATAGTGGGGATACCGAAATAAAAGCTTACAAAAGGGACCTCACGAATTGGCACTAAAAAGGAGACAAGAAGGGATCGCAACAAAGTTAAAATCAAATGAGCAAAATATCACGGTACATATCAATATTTGGAAAATCGACCATAAAACAGGACAAAAGGGATCGCAAACATAGGCAGAATTAAGAAAGCCAAAAAAATATCCTAACATATCACGACATATTAAAATTGGTAATTCGGCAATAAAAGGGGGGAAGGATCGCAAACATCGGTAAAATTAGGAAGCATTAAAATTTCGATACATTAGAAATGGCAATTCGGCAATAAAAGGGGGAATGATCGCAAACATAAATAAAATTGAGATATCAGGACATATTAAAATTGGTAATTCGGCAATAAAAGGGGGAAAGGGTCGCAAACTTCGGTAAAATTAGGAAGCATTACGACATTTTCAATCGGCATTTCGGCACTAAAGGGAGGGAGGATCGCAAACATAAATAAAATTGAGATATCACGACATATTAAAATTGGTAATTCGGCAATAAAAGGGGGGGAGGATCGCAAACATCGGTAAAATTAGGAAGCATTAAAATTTCGATATATGTATTAGAATTAGCACTCCGGCCATAAAAGGGGGAAGGATCGCAAACAAAGGTAAATTAACCCTCTACCGCCCTTAAAATTTTTTTTCTCTGATTTTTGAGACTTTGAAGCATGTTATTCCTAAGATGCAGTGTATACCAAAACTAAAATTCCAGCTCATTACCTGCAACCATTTCTGATTACTAGGCCGTGACATATATGTAACGCTGGGCGGTTCAGTAGTCAAATGAGTATCTTTTGCCAATATCGGTTTTTAATTATAATTCCTGTGTACTACAGCATTTTTTATGCAATAAGATACTCTTTCACAACTTGATGAGGAGTAAAAACGATCTACGAATATCTGCTTAAAGTTTTTTTGTTTTTATTAGAGAACACTTAGAATAACGCTTGAACACTTTGGTTATACTAAAAATGAAATCACGGAAAATAGCTATTACAGCCCTAAAGAGACTACGAATCATATCTCACTGTTCACGGTGAACGTGAAAATCAAGAAAACAACCAACGCACAATCCAACATCGCATTTTAGACATTCCGTGCGGGTACTGGAAGTACAGTATTCGTAAGCACATCGTCGACGCTTCTGGTTCGGAATCCATGCTACATAGTGACCCGTGTTGTCATGCCTTATGTTCAGAGCCACTCTACTCAAGACATTTATTGGCCTCACCCGTGTTGTCTTTGAAGCGACTCCATAGCGCTTCAGATAAGTTTGCACAATGGTTCTCCTGAAGGTGAGTTGACTGACATTGTCACCGGTGCTCCTTGCTAACATCCAAGCATTATAGACACTAACATCTAGCAACCAAATAAAAATTGGCCACCACCACTTCTTATTACGGAATGAAATTCGGTAAAGGGACACATCTTGATCCATCCTATCCGTACCTCCCATATTCTTATTGTACTGGGTGAAGAGATTAGGCCGTGGGACTTGAATTCTTTTTTTATGTTGCTGTGAGTAACGTGTTGCATTTGTAACAGGTTCTATACCGTGCACAGTGGAACCTACAGTTACAACAGAATTGTCAACCCAACGGGCGATTATAACATCATCGTTTGACGTTCTGTAATCAAAAGTTCCTCTTGCTTCTTTCTTCAAACTAAGTACAGGTTTGATAGAGCAATCCTTAGGTACACGATTTTCTCTCATGGTCCCTGTACCTCCGTACCCACGAGATTTCAATTCCTTTAAAAGGTTTATGCCAGTAAAGAGATTATCAAAATAAAACCTCAGAGGAAGTGGCTTGATATCTTGCGGCAAACGGTCCAGCATGTGGACGAGTGGAGCCGCACACTTTCCAAATCTCTTGTCGTAATCTTCTTTTTCTTCAGGACTTTTGCCTTGGTAAATGTCAAAGTCGACTAGATACCCTTGGCTTGTGTTTAGACACCACGCCTTGTACCCAAACCTGATGGGCTTACCCCTGACAAATTGCTTACAGCTGTGAGGCCCGTAATAGGGTATCATACTCTCGTCATAATCGTAATCTCTTTTTAAAATCATCAAATCGCGAAACTTTCTCTGTAGAAACGAGATCAGAGGCCTCAGTTTATACATTTTGTCATTCACATTTATATCGGTATTAGGAGCACAGTGAAGGAATTTAGAAATTTCTAAGAACCTATTTCTGCGCATAGCACGTGAAATCATAGGATTATGGACATCTTCACAATCCTCCCAGTATGCGCGCTTGTCCGGAACTCTACTGTACCCTGACATCAGAAGGATAGCGATAAATATACGCATCTCATCCTTAGATATTCTAGGGTTCGGACAGTTTTTAAACATGGCGTACTGG
This sequence comes from Andricus quercusramuli, assembly GCA_932178445.1. Classification (NCBI taxonomy): domain Eukaryota; kingdom Metazoa; phylum Arthropoda; class Insecta; order Hymenoptera; family Cynipidae; genus Andricus; species Andricus quercusramuli. The sequence continues at coordinate 141,576 of CAKNXH010059553.1, forward strand.
TTCGATTCATTTTTCAAAAGTGTATAAAAATCGTCATCGAAAATCAGCTCAAGATATTCCACGTATGTCTTCCCTGTAAGATGGGTTACATTTAAGTCAGGAAAGACCGGATCGCAATTCAGTATATCTTTTTTTTCCCAGGTGTCAGCAGGAGTATCTATTTTTTGACCTCTTGCCCGTTTTTTCTTTGCAGCGGTTTTAGGTAGGATAAATTCTTTTTCGGTGCTAGATGGCGAATCCTCTCCATCGCTTGAACTGCCATCTTCATCTGCAACGGGCGCCACCCTCTTGTTTTTTCCTTCTCTTGCAGGCCCATGTTTCTGTAATTTCTTACCTGAGTTAAGTTTTTTGGAGGTAGGTTGACAGGATGCCACCCTTTTGCATTTTCCTCCTCTTTCAGGCCCAGGCTTCTCTGAAGTTTCACCCGATTTTACTTTTTTTGATCCTGGTTCACAACAGCTCTTTCTGCAACTTTCTAAATTTCGGAAAACTACTTCCGCTTCAGTCAAAAGTTGCCGGCCCGAAAGATTGTCAACTGTCCCTCCAGCATCCTCATTGCCTGAATCTTCATCAGAACCCACGTTGGCATTGGGAGGAACCATATATATTTCATTGATATCTTCACCTTCGAAGAGTTCAAGAGCATCGTGAAGTGTCAGATTACTGCGAGAAAAGACATTTAATATTATATATTTAATTACTAGTATTAATTTTTACATAATATTAATATTTGTATTAAAATACTTTAAAAAATTGGTACTCAAGAAACAAATAGGTGTTTTCTAGTTCTGAACTCCACAGCAATATATATTTCAACGCGTTTATGAAAGGTCGTCAAAACAAAAAGTTTTCAAAACACAATCTAAAAACCAAAAATGCATGTATCTCAAGTAAAAACGACACAATTTTGAACAAGAATTATTCACTTCTATATGTAATTGATTTGACTACCGAACCGCCCAGTGCACCATATATGTAACACAAAGGATTCATCAACGGAAACGGACACATAGACAAAGGATTGCGCAGCTATTTTTTTTTAACATACTTGAGGATTCCTTAGGACAAGAAAACACCTGTTAGACGTCACGTTACGTCACACATATCGTAGGTATAACAATAACTTACCTAACACGATGAGCCATCTTGCTTCCTCCAAAAAACACTGCGCTTGACGGTCCCTTGAATGGTCATGAATCAGGGGAATCACATCTGTGTCCGTACAAGATTATAACAGCAACCCTCCTGACTAACGTGTAAATCGGTGCGATAAAAAAATGTTATTCGTCTCCAAGTTATACTTCGAAAACGTCAAGGCTGCTGAACGTTACATATATGTCACTGTGGGCGGTAGGGGGTTAAGAAGTCACGACAATTTTCAATCGGCATTTCGGCACTCCGGATTATTTAAGGTTTACAGGCACATGTTATAAAAAAAAACATATATTTAGGCGAGAAATAAGTGAGGCAAGTGCATAAAATCAATTAGCGATGATTTAGCCAAGGAGATTTTAATTGATATACGATATTCTGGTAAAATAACAACTTCACTTGGCTAAATCATTCAGAAAACAGCTCGTGTTTACTCGTCGAATGTACAAACGCTAAGGAAGAATTTTTGGCGCTTACCGGTATACTAAAGGAACGTGAGGGATTACATGATAAGGGGGAAGGGCTGACGCGCGCGAACTTAATTTCTCTAATTCGCAACGGTCGGGAGAAAGATAGCCGATTAGGTCCGCTTCTTATTGGTCCATCCTATCATCCTTCCTTTTCTTGGCTAGTCCTTATCAGCCGCTGCTGAATGAGGGGCAAGAATCGTACCATTCATGCTTTCAGGGCTGACTGTATCCTGGTTTTGAGAAGGAGAACGAGGAGCACCCTTTTCTCCGTACTGCAGGTGTGGAGTGGACTCTCCGATGCTCCCGATAAAAGAAAAAGAAAACACAAAAGCGGCTTAAAAAGCCAAGAAATGTCTGCTCATCGCAGAAACATTTGTAGCGATAATTATTTGTAGGCGAGGTTACCTATTGTCTCATAGAATCTTGTAGTAACCGCCTCGGTCAATCCTCACCAGGAACGTGCCTTGGATCTCAGACGACAAAAAAAGTATATAATCCATACTATCCTTAATGGCAGAATCATCTATTCCACCTTGGATGTCAGAAGGATTAGCGATAAAAATCCAGAAAATTATGTGGGGACCGTGCATGCGAAGATCTGATGAAGGTGAAGGCGGCGATGGACCTCATCAATCGTTGCGTAGATGGCGGGAATCTGCCTGGCTCTCGCTCGAGACCGCGGAATTAAGAAATTAAATAACAAAAGAAATTAAAACAGCCCTATATTCTTAAAATTACAGTTATACAAATATACATTAGAGTAACCACATAATACGGTAAAACATGAAATAAAATAGAATAAATTAAAAAAACATAACAAAGAGAGGAGTGCCGAATTTTTCTACTCTCGGTGTGAATACGAAAGCAATTTCTTAAGGGTGATTTACGAAACTTGAATTTGTGAGTTGCAGAAAATCTGCAACTTCACAACTCTCCTCCACTTGGGGAGGACCGAGCAGGTCTCAAACCGCAAGGGAGACAAGAAAAAAAATTAATTTTAGCAAAATGTAGGAGCCGCAATCAAAAATGACCAGCCAAGTAAAATAAAGAAAACTTCAATGGATTGGATGTACAAAACTCGGAACTCCTTGACTGAATAAAAATAAAAACAAGAAATCCAAATCATAAACAACAAAAAAAACATCCAAACACTAGAATCAAAAGTCATAAAATAAAAAAATCATAAAATCATAACTAAAAAGAAATCAAAGCAAAAAAAATGATTGAGAGAATAAAGAAAAAGAAAATAAAGAGAAAAACAGAAAAGAAGGAACATAAAACAGAGGGAAAAGAGACAAGCGCAAGCAAAATAGAGCAGACAACAAAAATCGCAATAGCATGGGGTAAGGGGAAAGAAAATATCGAATTACCAGAAATAATATTTTAATTGTAGATTTTCCAGAATTACAAGCCACTGACGCTAGTAAACCAAAAAGAAAGCAATTTATGCGTGAAAAAAGAGAGAGCCACTATGCGAAGAAATACAAGAGTACTGTGGTGTGTTGTAAGAAAAAGAAAAAAAATCATTTCATAGCGAACGAAAGGTGTACTTGTAAAAGAAGTTGGGAACAACTTGGGCCGCGAAGAAAGTTACGGGAGGGAGCTAAGGGTCCCGAAGCAAAAGTAAAGAAGGTGCGAAGGTGAGGTGCGGGTGCAATAGGGACAGTTATGGGTGGAGAATCCGGGTTCTCCACATCTGTAGCAGAAGGCTGATAATGGACGTCGACACTGCGGATACCTGTGGCTGGGTTCCCCGCAGTTCCAACACCCGAACCGCGCTGTGGTGTGGAGGAACCGGAGGGTGTTGGGGTTGGTGTCTTTGGGAGTGAGGATGTTTAAGGAGAGGAGAGGACGGATTTTGGGTTCCGGGGTGGGAGGTTCTAGCAAGTGAGTGGGAGTGATAGGGGGACGTTTGGAGGTGGAGGCAAGGGGAGCTGGCTCAGAAGTTATAGGAGTAGAAAAGGTTTGGGTGGCCACTGTGTCGAAAGTGGGGAGGGGAAGGGTTTGGGTTGCCACGGTCCTAAACTTTTTGTCGGGGGTTTGGGTTTCCGTATCGGAGGTTCTCGTCTTCCGCTCCTTAAAGTAAGTTTGTGTCTGCTGGGTTCGGGTGTTCAGCGAGCTCTTGGGCACGAGGTCGAACTTGTCGATAGTTTCCTGCAACATTTCTTCATCTGTCGGCCAATCTATCACGATGGCCGCTGAGAGGACCTCGTTGGCCCGTTGCACCTCCCGCTGATATTCGAGCAGGGCCGGAAAGAAGCCGGGCCACTTATCTTTAATCAACGCGATGAGTTCCTCATAATCGTGGAGATGACGGGGAGGATCTGCTTGATTCTCCATTGGATCGCCATCTAGGGACAGGATACCGAATTATTGCGGGGGAACGAAAGGTTTCAGATCTTCTATATGTGATTTGCGTATGAACATATCAGTGAGATCTGCAAGTTCATAGACGGTGGGTGATAACACTTTCGAGACTTGATATGGGCCAGTGTATCTGGGGCATAGTTTCGCGGATATATTTTTGATTTTGGAGGAAAGAACTCGAGATCGGGATAGAACTAAGTCTCCTTTCTGGAATCTTAGTTGCCTGCGCCGGAGGTTATAGTACTTAGATTGTTTTTCAAAGGCCTGGTCTAAGTTCCTAATCACCCAATCGAGCATGAATTGGATTTTAGTCATCCGCTTTTTCCAAGATTCAGGATCTCGAGTTTGTATTTCAGGTTCACCATTGGATCGGGATTTGTGAGAATTTATGGGTTGCGGGTTTCTTCCGAAATTTAAGAAGGCAGGGGAGGACTTGAGTGACGTATGGTGGGCCGTATTGTACGCGAATTGGAACTCGGAAAGGTGTTGGTCCCATGTACTATGGTCCTTATCTATGTATGAGACTATCATGGTCTTCAGGATTCTGTTAACTCTTTCCACGGGGTTTGCTTGGGGGTGGTAGGGAGGGGTGGTGGTGCGGGTGATGTTGAATTCTCGAGCTAGTTGATAAAGAATTTTATTTACAAATTCAGTCCCGTTATCAGTGAGAAGTACTTGAGGCGTCCCCCAGCGATTAATTATATTTTCACGAAAGGCAGCCACTATTTTCTTACCCGTAGCTATACGTAATGGTACAATTTCTACCCATTTTGTGAACAAATCTTGTATAACTAAGATGTAATGAAATCCTAATTTACTCCTAGGGAGGGGGCCCATGATATCGGCGGCCACGACGATCCACGGTTCTTCTACGACACGGTGTCCCATTAAGCCTGCGGGTACTTGTTGTTCCACCTTGCACTTCTGACAGATAGTGCAAGTCTTTACATAATTTTTTATGTCCCTAAAGTAACCAGGCCAATAATATTTAGCGGAAACACGCATATAAGTTTTTTGTGTACATAGGTGACCAGATTGCGGTTGGTCGTGAGCTTCTGATATCACCGATTTCTTTTCGCTGTCATTGGGTACTAGTTTCCATTCGTCCAGGTCTTCAACAAAGTCGGAGATAAGGTGGTTGGGTCGGTAGGTATATAATTTCTCGTTGGTAATCTTCCAACGGGGGAATCTTTCAGGGAAGTCGGACACGGCTGTGAATCGTCGGGAATGGGATCGCTAATTAATAATAATATTTCTTCGGAAATTTGGGATTCGTACATACGGGATAGGGCATCGGGAACGTGATGGGAAGAACCATTTCTGTGCATAATGTCGAAGTCGTATTCTATAAGGGATAGCGACCATCTTGCGAAGCGACCGGTAGGGCTTTTAAGATTATGTAGCCACCGAAGGCTACTGTGATCTGTGACCACGGTGAACTCATAACCCTCATAACCCTCTTGGCCATCAACGTTTTGTGTGAGGACAGCTCCTAACCCGGTATTGCTTGCGTCTGTTCGCAATGTAAAAGGGATTTTAAAATTAGGACACGTTAAAATGGGTGCTTCAGATAAGCAATGTTTAATTTTCTCAAAAGCGAATTGCTGATCTTTACCCCAAATCCAACGCTGCTTTTTCTTAAGCAACATCGACAGCGGACTCGCTAAGGTCGCGTAATTTTCAATAAATCTACGGTATCAACACGACATCCCGAGGAATCTACGCAACGCTTTTATGTTTTTAGGGGCGAGATATTTTAGGACGGGATCTATTTTATCGGGGTCTATCTGTAGGCCATTTTCGTTCATTAGGAAACCTAAATAGTGTCAAGACTTTAGAAAGCCATTGGAGATGTTCTTCAAAGGTTTTTGTAACTATTATTACATCATCTAAATAAACAAAGGCGTGAGGCTCCATCTCAGGACCTATTAATTTTTCTAATAAACGTTGGAAAGTCGCGGGGGCGTTTGTGAGACCGAAGGGCATCCTTTTGAACTGGAATAGGCCGCGTCCTGATACTGTGAATGCCGTTTTATCGCGAATGTCTATGTCGAGAGGAATTTGATGAAAACCTTTGCGTAAATCGATTTTCGAGACATAAGTTGCACTTCGCAATTTGTCCAAAATACCTGTTATTTGCGGCAACGGGTAGGCGTCCTTTTTCGTGACTGCATTGACTTTACGAAAGTCGAGGCAGAAACAATATCCGCCGTCCGGTTTTCTAGCCATTACTATTGATGAAGACCAACCACTATTGGAGGGTTCGATGATGCCATTATCTAACATGTTATCAACCTCGGCAACTATAATTTCCATGATTTTAGGGGACGTTGAGTAGTGACATTGTTTTATAGGCGGGTGGTTCCCTACGTCTATGATATGTTTAGTCAAATTTGTTAACCCGTACTTGCCAACTGATTCAGGCAATTCTCGTTTTAGAAAGTCTTGAAGTTTAATATCTTCTTCTAAAGTTGGTTCTCTAAGACCACAGCAAGTTTCAAAAGATTCAGTATGAGGTTCAAAATAGTAGATTTGATTCAGATTATTTTTGAAATTCCATTTTCTGTCCTCGAAATCTACATTCATTTTGAATATTTTCAAAAAGTCCAAGCCAATTGCAAAAGCGACTGGCAATAATGTAAGTACTCTAAACTAAAGAATTTGAAACTGAATTGTTTAAAACAGGAAGCCTTGAATGGTAAAAATTTAAACTTTTAACGTTACAATTGTTATTCTAATGTTAAATAACAATTCAAAATTATCAAATTGAAACGACCAAAATCAATATAAATAAACAAATTTTGTATGAGTATGAGGGGATGAAATTTGGATTTTCAATTTATTCTGAATTGAAAGAGGGACATTTTGTTATTTTTATGATTCTTAAAGAACTGGGAGGAAATTTGTGTTTTCAAGTTTTTCTAAATAGGAAGAGGCACTTTCTGTTTTTTTGGGAGAGGGACATGTTTCATTTTTCAACATTTTAATTAATGAGAATCGAAATGGAGGAGTAGTTATATAATTAAGAGCATTTAAAACGATAGCGTGGATCGCATTTTTTAACCAGAAATCTTTGAACTGTTTAATTTATAAAAGTGTAAAAATAGTTATTTGTGATACAAGTGCGTAAAATAGGTGATTGTGTGCGAGTGTGAATTTTGTAGCATAAGCCGGAGGCTCGAAGCGAATGATGCAATCATACGAGTTAACAATCACCTACGCGCACGTGAATCACACGCTATTTTTTGCAACGCCCGTCCGAAAAATTTGTCAGGAGGTGGTAACGAAAAATACTAATTTTATATTACATAGAGTGGAGTAAAGAAATTACAAAAGAAAAATTTGTTAATGTTTGAAAAAAAATTTGAAAAAAAAAATTTTGAAAAAAAAATGTTCTGAAAAAAAAATTTTGTGAAAAAAAAATTTTTGAAACAAAAAATTTGTGAAAAAAAATTTGGCGAAAAAAAAATTTTGTGAAAACAAAATTTGAAGAAAAAAAAATTGGTTGAAAAAATTTTTTGGGAAAAAAATTATTGAAAAAAATGTTGGCGTTTATGCCAACATTGCGTTTAAACAAAACTTCAATCATTAAAACATTTGTTCAAGGTAAATCAAAGTTTATTTCAAGAAGATACCAACACCAGTGCTTAAAGTTACCTATGCCAGTGTCTAAAGTACCTCATCTCGAATGTGCGCATGCGCAACTTTTTCACCAGTGTCTAAAGTAAGCCATCTTCAAACTGCGCATGCGCGAAAATTTTTTCACGCACAGTCTGCTCAAACAAAGTACTTTAGGCACCATCTACATGCATGCAAACGTCAACTTTAGAGGTGGGTGTTGCAAAAATTAAGTTCCGCAGTTTTTTATTGATAATTTCCGAATTAAAATTTGTTTAAGCTTCAATGCATACTACATTATTAACAAACATTTTTTTACTATAAAAGCGTATAATTGAAACTTTTGGCAGGATATCACAGGTCACGAGTCGAGTGCAGTCGGTCTGCTGGCCTGGTCGTCGCGTACTCGGCTATAGACGGAACAGCTCGGAAACTTTCGGGTGTTTTTTGTATAGTCTTTTAGAATTCTCGCAAATCCCGATTGCAGATATTACTAGCGGCTCTCATTTCAATACGCATTCATATTTAACCCTCCGTCCCCCACGTGGGGTCTAGCCGGACCCCAGACGCACTAGTTTCCTCAAGACAGGCGCAATTTTGCATCCCGTTGCCTGTCGCGGTGAGTACCTTTCCTCTCAGTAGTCCTCAACACGTCGGTAAAAGCGCGTTAATCTCTGAGATATGCAATCTTTGTTTTCTTAATGTTTATGTTGAAAAACGTGATTAGGGTCCGCTCGGACCCCATGTGGGGTCCATGTGTTTTATATAGTCTTGTAAAGTTGATGCCTCAAGACTGAATTTGCAATAAAAATTTGCGAAGTTTTCTCATATTCACAGTGCAGTGTTTGTTTGTTCCAGGTTTATATTTTTGAAGTTGATTTCGTTAGTCAGTAGTATAAGGAGGTTGTCTTTTGTATCTGATAAGGTTTAAACTTTATTATAAAATCTCTATTTGAATCCTGTTCGTTTTGATTACCTACAATATTTTTGTTCGTGTTATTAAAAAACAAAAATAATTTGTTTGAGCCGGTCCAATGCGATTCCACACCGCTTGCATTGTAAACATGAGTGGGGTCCGTGTAGACCCCACGTGGGGGACGGTGTCCCTCACTTGCACGTGGGGGACGCAGGGTTAAGAATACTAGAATTTCGTACATTTCTTATAACTTATGTTACCTAAAATATTTACTATTGACAATATTTTTTAGAAAAATTGTTATTGACCATTATCACTTTTTCACACTCACAATTCTCAAACAGTAAATAAGACTTTTTCTAAACGTAAATACTAATTTTGGCTCGCTCAAGTTAATAATAATACATACAGAAATACCATCATCTCTTATTTTAGTAGGAATCTTTATAAGAGTACCCCGATTATCCCCAAATTCTTACATTTTATTTTAATTATAGGTGCAGTATGAACTAAATATTGATATAGAAAGTCTCTCCGTGTAATGGTCCACTGAAATAAGGTGGAACTGCACTCTAAATAAAGATTGTTTGATTTTCATTAACATATTTTCCACGAAGCACCAGTAGTATATATTCAAATACTCGCATTAATTACTGTTATTATGCGAAAAACTGTTAATCTCGCTATTAATCTCTCCAGAAAAAAATTGATTATTATATTGAAAAATTAATCCGCCTCAATCCGGTTCAAACTGAACCAAATTTTCAATCCAAATGAATCCGAATAAATCCGAACTCGGATTGACCTATAAATTTCTAGAAAAAGGATTTTAAATCCTTTCGTTAACACAATAATATGTTGCAACGTTTAAAGTTTTACGGAATAATTTCGAACTATTTATAGTTTGATAAACGCAGATAATCAATACATTGCTGACGCTTTATATACACTGTTAGAAAAATCTCTACTAAATTTAGTATACATGTAATGGAAGCAAGAATGCATAACCTGAAATTAAATTTAGTATACCAGCGTACAGTAAATTTACTATATTCTTACTGAATTTAGTATACACGTATATGAAATTTAGTATACGCGTGTACTAAATTCTGTATAAATATACTAAATTTACTGTACGCTGGTATACTTAATTTAATTTCATGTTGTGCATTTTTGCTTCCATTACATGTATGCTAAATTTATTAGAGATTTTTCTAACAGTGTAATGAGAAAAAATTATGTTAGATGCGAGAGAATATAATTTTTTTGCATAGTTACGAATCCTGGAAGGACAAACAAATTAATCCTCACAAACTTTCATTTGCTTTGGAAGTATAATTTGGAATTCATGTATGATGTTATGTGTTGATGATTAACTAGCTTATGGAGTATAACAATATGTTTACAGAGTACTATTTCAATTGAATTCCTCCTGCTTTCTCTTGTTTAATATTAAAAACATTTACATTGTTTAAAAAAATGATCGTAGAGGGCGCCTACATGTCATAGGGGGGCGCCTGATAGGGTGGGCGCCGGCTGGGTTTCCCGCGTCCCAACCTATGGCCAGTCCCTCACTACTCTAAATAAACTTTAGTTTATTTAGAACAAAGCGAACGATTACGTCACGCGCGCGCACATCAGCTGATAGGAATAAATCCTTTGCGAATTCTATAACGCACTCAAAGTGAATGTAAAATAGAATAATAATTTTTTTAAACCGTTCAGACAATTTATATTTCGCAAAGAAGATGAAACAAATGCTCTATAGTGTCAAATGTCATTATTTTTTATGGCAACTTTGCAACTGAATTAATCCGTGAAATCTGTCACTGAATGAATCAGTCATGCTAGGGTCACTGATTTATTTCTATGAAAATTTTTACTGAGTTGACCAGTGTGAAGGTAAGAAATACTGATTTTTCAGTGGAGACCTATACTACTAATTCATTCAGTGAAAATTTCACTGATTCAGTTTTAGACAGCACGTTCAGCGTCAAAGTTGTGTCTAAATTAGAACCTACATTGGTGCTCCAGGCCCTACCCTACATTGACGCTCCAGACCCTACCTTGTAGACCGTGAGCTCATGACATAAATGATGTAATTATAGGAAAAAGGTATTTTGTGAGCCAGACAGGTTCGATTTACGATAACGAACGTAAAGATGCGTTGCTTGCAGGTCTGAGTGGAAGAGGTGAGCGGTGGCGACCTGGCAAAGGTGCAAATTTTCATGGTTAATTAATGTGACTCGGAATAGCTTGAAAATTTGTGTACATGTAGACGATGACATATGTATAGCACCTGCGAGTTTTGAGTCACCTGACTTGACGTAAAGGTGCTATAAATCACCTTCAAAGTTGCCGGAAATTCAGGTAAAATTTCTTAATATTGATTTTAGAGAAAAAAGTTTCAAACAAAAGTTGGTCTACTTCGGAAGATACATATTTTCATTCCTATATCATTTTTTGATAAAAATGATATATTTAGAGAAAACATCGATTACAGAAATGCCAGAACAATCAAAAGCTGTTTTTCTGTACAGCAAGTCATTTTTTCGAAAATTCTCAAGAGAAAAAAAATGCACCCCAGTAGGTTTACTCCAACATTACTGTGTAATATTTTATTCAAATGTTGATATTTACCAAGTTATGCGCATTTTTCATGTTTTCTTTTCATTTTTCTTTTTACCTGTTTTATCTGTAGCAATTTAAAAGAAGGTGTTCTCAGAATGAGAACAGCAATAGTGTAAGTCTTGTGTAACAAATTGGCGTCAACTTCTTTCAGGTACAATAACAACTTATTCTCCTATAACAATAATAAGCAGAGTCACGTTCTCAGCTTCTAATTGACGTAGAAGGTTGTAGTAAAGCTGAATATTATTCTACAAAATTAAATAACAAAATCGCTTCACTTTTACATTAACATTATTTATTGTTGTTAAAGTTTATAATTTTTCCGTTGGAATGTATTCGATCTTTATTACCATGACGAAAGTCAATTTTCCGGGCGCAGCATGGGGTCTCTCAAGCAGTGTCACCGTCTACGCCTACGAAAATAGCCATCGGAAAATCTGAGACGACTCCATGCTGCGTCCGGGAAATTGACTTTCGTCACGGTAATAAAGATCGAATACATTCCAACGGAAAAAGTATAAACTTTAAAAACAATAAATAATGCAAATTTGAAAGTAAAGCGATTTTTTTATTTAATTTTTTAGAATAATACTCAGCTTTATTGCAACCTTCTACGTCAATTAGAAGCTGAGAACGTGACTCTGTTTATTATTGTTTATAGGCGAATAAGTTATTATTTTACCTGAAAGTTGTTGACGCCAATTCGTTACACAAGACTTAGACTATTGATGTTCTCATTTTGAGAACACCTTCTTTTAAATTGCTACAGATAGAACAAGTGAAAAGAAAAATGAAAAAAAAACATGAAAAATGCGCATAACTTGGTAAATATAAACATTTGAATGAAATATTACACAGTAATGTTGAAGTAAACCTACTGGGGAGCCTTTTTTCTTTTTTGACAATTTTCGAAAAAATGACTTGCTGTACAGAAAAACAGCTTTTGATTGTTCTGGAATTTCTTTAATCGATGTTTTCTCTAAATATATCATTTTTATCAAAAAATGATGTAGGAATGAAAATATGTATCTTTCGAACTAGACCAACTTTTGTATGAAACTTTTTGCTCTGAAATCAATATTAAGAAATTTTACCTGAATTTCCGGCAACTTTGAAGGTGATTTATAGCAACTTTACGTCAAGTCAGGTAACTCAAAATTCGCAGGTGCTATTTATATGTCATCTTCTTTATGTACACAAATTTTCAAGCTATTCCGAGTCACATTAATTAACCATGAAAATTTGCATCTTTGTCAGGTCGCCACCGCTCACCTCTTCCACTCAGACCTGCAAGCAACGCATCTTTACGTTCGTTATCGTAAATCGAACCTGTCTGGCTCACAAAATACCTTTTTCCTATAATTACATCATTTATGTCATGAGCTCACGGTCTATTGGTGCTCCAGCCCCCACACTGGCAATAATAATAATATTGATAAAAACAATAATGGCGTAATTTCGGCAATGGTTATACATTTTGATTTCGAGTTCCTTTCTCTGCAGAAATACTTTTACTATCAACTGTAACTCAGGAACTTAATATTCAAACAAAACTCATGAAGTATACAATTCTTTGTTTGTAGTGTTTTTCATCATATAATTCGAAAACTTATTTGTCAAATATCGTTGACGTGCACTTCAGTTCAGTGTAAAGATTCCTCACGTGAATGAAACCGATTTGGGTTGAAATTACAAACTAGTCCGACAATTTTTTATTTAATTTTTCTGTCCGTAACCTCCTTTGGTTGTCTTTCGCTAGTCGAAAATCTGATTTATATTATTTTCTGACTACTTCGGACGATAGCATTCGATAACTTAAGGCTCAAATGGAAACTTTAGTTTCGGTTTTGTAAGAAAATTAACATTTTTAGAAATAATCCTTTTCTTTTTGCTTACAGATACTTTATTACTGCTAATATCGAAAAACTGACTGATTAAAATAGTCGCAAACCAATTCAGTTTGAAAAATCTTAATCTGCAAATGGCAGATATGCAATTCGCGAAGTCGCCTTTTTAATGGGGTTTTATTTCCTGGGTGTAGCTTCTAAATATTCAAAGTAGTGCCTGTAGGTTCGAACGGAGTCAAAGGACGCTCTAATGTTTCATTCTCTAAGAGTAAACACCTGAAAGTAGGGGCTATAGATTTGAATAGCATCAAAGCAGGTTCTAATGAGAAGCTGCAGGTTCAAAGTAGAGTCTAAATTTCGACTCGGGGTACGCGTCGATATTGCCAGTGGTTAAACCCAAATTAATGATGAAAAATTGAATTGTACTTACCAAGAATCAGTTCTTGAACCCTAAAGGGGCTGATGCATTTATACAATGTAATTTTTGTGTCAATAAATTACTGAAATCATTGGCACTTTTTTTTTTATTTTTGAGAAATTTTTTCCGTTCTGATTATCCAGGGTTAGGGAACTATTTATGTACAATTATAATTGGAACATTAAAGGAATGAACCATGGTAAATTTCAAGCCTTCAAGAATGAACACTTTTCCATTTCAATTGATGTTTTACTTTTTTTTCTCATTGCCAGTGCAAATAATATGACAAATAAACTTACCACATTTCATCAATGATTAATTTGTTTCCTAATAAAATTTGCTGAAATAATCTTACTATTGATCAGAATTATTGCAACTGAACTCATCGAACAAAAATAATTCAACTAATATCTAATTGCACCAAAATTTATCACATTAGTCATCATTACTTATCATTATTTTTATAAACAATGTTTTAATTTTTGTGTTTTTCTCATAAGATTGTTTTTTCGCTGGCCAGATCTAATTAAAATTGTCTTCAAGTTTGAAACTGAAAGTACTTCAAGTGATTAATTTTCATTGTTACTAATAATATGTATAAAAAAATTTCATAATCGGCCGTTTTCTCTGAGTCAAAGTTTTTGTTCTTCTACCTATTGTTGGTATTAAGCTGTATTGGGAGTAATTTTTTGTATTCCAAGGGTTTAAAAAAGTTGTACACGCGTTTCCCATAAAAAAGATAGGTAAGAAAACAAATAAAAAAAGAAATAATAAATAATTGTTAATTCATATATTTTAGACCCCTTAGGTTTTGAAAAATATGAATGAATGAAAAAACTAAATAGATCAAGGATGCAATATTAAAATACCTTTTTGAATCCATCCTTTCCTGTGAGAAACCTTCTGTTTTGTTATTTTCTTAGGGTAACTCTGCTTACTTCATTTCAAAGTGAAAAAATGTTAGTCACCTAAATTTGTGATGTTAAAACATTCGTAAAGTTAAGCCACTTTGAACAAAATTGACCTTAAGCGAACTGAAGAAATGACTTTTTTGGTTCAAAATAACCTACAACCCAGAAATATTTACCGATTTTGACGACAAAAATTTGAAACAAAATGATACGATTTCTAAGAGAGTTATCGTGCCTCACTTTTAAATTACGATTTTAATTTTTTTATAAATGAATAAATATGACGAAAAAAATGACCATTTTTCCTATTTGACGTTGCCAGTGCTCGTCAAGAATAGGAAAATTGTTGAAATCGCCTCAGTTTCATAGAGTAAAATTAGTTAACGATGTTCCAATATTATATGATAAACAGAGCAATTTTTTATAAACAAATTATTTGTGGACAAAATGTTTTCACTATTATCCATAATTTTATATTTTATTAAAGTTCTATTGCAACAAATTTGCATAAAAACATGATAATGATGAAGAAATTTCTTCTTAAGATTGTTATTATTAATATTATTAACATATGTAATATACGAATGCAATAATGCATAATAATTGAATATATACTAAATTCATTAATGTAATATACAAACAAATGCAATAATGCATTTCTTTGTTAAATTTGCTCTAAAAAATCATACAATTTTTCAACTAATCATGAATGCTGCTGAATTTATTATGAAGATCCCAATTAAAAAGTCTGACATAAAGAAAAAGAATTTTTCCGTCGACAGATGCCCCAATGATGCATTTGTTTATTAAATTTGTTTTAGAAAAAAGTGATAAAAAAATCATGAATTTTGCTGAAGTTATCATGAAGTTCCTAATTCAAGAAGTTGACATAGAAAAAATGGAAGTTTTCTGTCGACAAATGCCCAAATAATGCATTGATTCGTTAAATTTGTTTTAAAAAATAATATAATTTATCAACTCATAATGAATTTTGCTGAATTTATTATGAAGATCCCAATTAAAAAGTCTGACATCTAAGAAAAATGCACGTTGACAAATGCCCCAATAATGCATTTGTTTATTAAATTTGTTAAAAAAAACATAAGATTAATCAACAAATTATGAATTTTACTAAAATTATCATAAAGTTCCTAATTAAGAAATAATTTAACATGGTGAAAACCGAATTTTTCTATCGAAGAAAGCCTCATTACGACATTTGTATATTACATTTGTTTATAATATTAACAATAAGAATCTTAAGAAGAAATTTCTCTATCATTAGTTTGTTTTTATGCAAATTTCTTGCAATAGAACTTTAATAAAATGTAAAATTGTGGATAATAGTAGAAAACATTCTGTCAAAAAATAATTTGTTTATACAAAATTTTTTTGTTTATTATATAATATTAGACTGTCCTTAATAAATATTACTCTATGAAACTCAAGCGATTTGTACAATTTTCCTGTTATTGACGAGCACCGGCAACGTCAAATAGAAAGAATGGCCATTTGTTTCGTCATATTTGTTTATTCAAATTAACTTGTAGCTGGCAATCGTTATCCGATCTTGGATTTTTCTTTAAGAAAAATTCAGCAATACATTTTGAAGAGATATATGCGGCTTGATTTTTAAATTTTTGTTTGTTTAAACTTTTATGTTAATGCAAAGAGTGAAGAAAAAGTAGATTTTTTCGTTTTTTTGTTTATCTTCGTTTAAAACAAATTTTCTATGATCAGCATTGCCAGACTTTATGCACGGGGATAGTTGGAAGCCTAAAAATATGAAATTGTAAATTTTTGAGCTAAAATTACTGGCTTTTATCGAAAAAATAATACCCTATCTTGAAAATTTGCTATCCGATATTTTTTATTATTTTTATAAACAAATTATATGTATAAACAATAGTCTAAATTAAAGACAGAAAGAAATCGTTTTTTTCCTTAATTTTCCTCAAATCGTATCGCCAGTGATATTTAACGATGGAAAATTATCATCCGATATTTTTTATCAATTTTATAAACAAATTATGTAAACAAATGACCAGTGTGGACATTTGAAGACAGAAAGAAATCGTTATTTCTCCAAATTTTCCTTAAATGATGTCGCCAATGATGTTTAATGAGGGGAAATTATCATCCTATATTTTTTATTAATTCTATAAACAAATTAGAAAATCAAATTTATAACATGGTCACTTAAAGGTCGAAAGAAATCCTTTTTTCCCCCATAATTTTCCTCAAATGATGTCAGGGACGTTCAATAATGAAAATCATCATCCAATATTTTGTATTAATTTTGTGAACAAATTATATAAACAAATACCTAGTGTGGATGTTTAGAGGCAGAAAACATTCGTTTTTTGGCAACTAGCCTCAAAGTATGTAGCCAGTGATGTAATTGTTTGGTAATTGTTGTTTCTATCCATTTTCATAAAGTTGTATTCTTAGGAATTATTAAAAATGGAAGTTTGTACAACAACAATAAGCATACATTTGCTCTATATCATAATCCTATGTCAATTTCTTATGATTCCATTGATTAGTCGCTATCAATTTTTAATTCCTAAGTCTTTAATCTGAAATAAGGAGCTCGAGAGCTTCAGGATCTTGAATACTATTAGAATGCTTCCAGTCCATTGTGGCCACACTGGCCATTTGTTTATGAAATTAATAAGAAATATCGGATGATAAATTTTCATCACTGAACTTCACTGACGACATGATTTGAGGAAATTTAAGAGAAAAAGCGATTTCTTTCGGCCTTTAAATGCCCACTCTGGGCATTTTTTCATGTAACTTGTTTATAAAATCTATAACAAATATCGGATGATAATTTCCCATCATTAAACATCACTGGCGACACAATTTGAAGAAAATTAGGAGAAAAAACGATTTCTTTCTGTCTTTAAATGTCCACTAGGGTATACCATTAAGCCATTTCCCTTTCAAGGTAGGCGTGACACTACCCGATTCGGGTAGTGTTTCGGGCGCACTCGAATTGGGCACACGGTCAACCACCCTCAGAATCTAAGACCCGAATTCGGCACAGAGCTGAGGCAGGTAGTTTTTGGCTAGCACGAATTGGGCACAAGGGATCTTCCGGTAGGGGACAACAGTGTTAATTTGTAGATATTTTTATTGATATGAACAATATTTTTAATTATTCAGTCTAAAATATGTTGGCTCTAACCTTTGCCGTATTTACCATCATTCTTTGGCAGGCAAGGTACTGTGGACATTTTTAAAGTCAAGTGTCCTGCGAATACAAGGAATAAAAAAACAATTTAAAAAAATGTTATCTCAGTAAAAATTGGAAAAATCATCAGAATACAAAGTTACTTTACTTTCCAGAAAACGCATTTTAAAACTTTTCAAATTCAATAATAAAAAAATTAAATAATAATTTAATTACGATATTGTTCAATTTTGGACTCTATAAATTTTTGCTTTTTCACCACGTCTTTTCTCTTAGCTTCGACATCATTAAAACTATTTCAAGTGATGTGGTGACACACAGGCGTCATTGTTTTCTGGTTATGTGCCCAATTCATGCCAAAATTTCACAGGGCCCACCGGCTAGCAGGTCACAACACTGACCGCGTGCCCAATTCGGGTGCACCGAGTGTTTCTAGGTGGATAGTTTCTTGTAGGAAATAAGTAGAAGTGTGGGCTCACCTTCTTATTTATACTTGGTGGTTCTTTTTTCTTCGAATCTCTCTACTCTCAACCCCCACTTTTCTTCGAATGTCAAAAAAAAAATCTCTTCCAAATTTGAGCAAACTCGGTTAATATTTAGGGGTGCCGCAAAGACCATGAAGTTTCCCATTGATTTAACATGGGAAAAAGGCAGCTTTTTGTAAATTTTCTATTTAAACGCGATAATATGTTACAAATAATTCCGTGTTTTAGTATATTGTTCAAAATTTGTCAGAAAATAAGAATCAAACATAAATTTAGAGGTTGAATAATTTTAAGCCACTCTTATGGGTCCCCAAAGAAAATCCCACAAGTGACAAATTTGAATTTTACGTAATATTGCGGTTTATTGATGCTTTTTAAAAGTTTTTAGAGAATAATTCATCATGAATCGGTAATTTAAAAACACCCAGTCATTTTTTAACTAATATTCAATTGTTTAAACAAATTTAATTCAGTATTTAAGAGTATTCTTAAAAAGCAAAGTAGAACATACAACTATTTCAATCTTTCGAAA
The DNA here is from genome assembly GCA_932178445.1 of Andricus quercusramuli. Classification (NCBI taxonomy): domain Eukaryota; kingdom Metazoa; phylum Arthropoda; class Insecta; order Hymenoptera; family Cynipidae; genus Andricus; species Andricus quercusramuli. The sequence goes on from CAKNXH010059553.1 coordinate 160,122, forward strand.
AATAGCGAAAATAAAATATGTAAGCAACAAAATTGTTCAAACAATTTAAATTTGTTCAAACTTCTACGATTATTCATGGTAAACAAATTAGTACTTAAAAATATGAAAATTTGTCGAAAATTTAGTGAGATAAAATGTTTCTTCTGTTTTCTTTAGGTAAAATATGTACTTCAACAAATACGTTGAACAATGAAATATTAGTTAGAAAATTACAGGGTACTCTTAGATAATAATAATAATAAATCTTTATTGAGTTCGGAACAAGAATGCTGCAATTACGAATTATCATGTCACTTGGATGGATAATATAAACAGATCTAACTTATGTTAACGGTGGAGACTATAGATTGGACGGCTCTGTAAATGGTAAAAAAGTGGCTAAAAAATAATGAATAAATAAACAAACGGTTAATTCTGAGATATATTTTCGGATATACTTATAATTAATCGGTATTTGTAAGTTACAACGCTAATAAGACAATTAAAATTTCGCACGCAACGGGGGGGGATTTGAACGCATAAACCTAAGTTCGCAAGTCGATTACCTTAACCACTACACTATTATACGAGTTGCGATCTGTGAAATAATTCCGAAATGCATTTGTAACTAAGGTGGCGACCTCGGTAACGGCTTTTGAATACGCGTTCATGCCATCGCGGCACACGACAGAAGTTCTCGCATTTACCCCATATATCCATACAAGTCAGCTGGAACAGTCGCGGAACGCAAAAACGTCTTGCTCCAATAAACTCTCAACTGTACGCGACCTGTGAATAAGATTTGCCATCCAAAATTGTGTTATTTATTATAAAACCCCTTTATTGCTGAGTGAGAATATGGAGGAATTTGACGACTGTCACAGAATTGTCATAAATAAATGTTTTGTAGGTAAATATTACATTTCTTTTTTCTGCGGGTAAATTACCGATTAATGATTATTTATTTTGTTTAAACTTTCAAAAAGCGTCAATAAACCACAATATTACGTACAATTCAAATTTGTCAATTATGGGGTTTTCTTTGGGTACCCATAAGAGCGGCTTAAAATTATTCAACCTCTAAATTTATGATTGATTCTTATTCTCTGACGAATTCTGAACAATATACTAAAACACGGAATTATTTGTAACATATTATGGCATTCAAATATAAGATTTACAAAAAGCTGACATTTTTCCCATGTTAAATCAATAAAAAACATCATGGTCTTTGCGGCACCCCTAAATATTAACCGATTATGCTCAAATTTGGAGATTTTTTTTTGGGCATTCGAACAAAACTGGGGGGTGAGAGCAGAGAAATTCGGAAATTGAAAAATAAGGGCCACCTTAATGTCCACACTGGGCATTTGTTTATATAATTTGTTTATAAAATCAATAAAAAATATCAGATGATAATTTTTCATCATTAAATATCACTGGCTATATCATTTCAGGAAAATTAAAAGAATAAACGATTCCTTCCTGCCTTTAAATGTCCACACTTGGCATTTCTTTATATAATTTGCTTATAAAATTAATAGAAAATATTGAAAAATAACTTTCCATCATCAAACATCACTGGGGATATAATTTGAGAAAAATGAAGAGAAAAGACGATTTCTTTCTGCCTTCAATTGTCCACACTAGGCGTTTGTTCATATGATTTGTTTATAAAATCAATAAAAAATATCGGATGTCAACTTTTTATGATAGGGTATTATTTTGTTGATAAAAGCAAGTAATTTTAGCTCAAAAATTTCCTTTGAAAACGAAGAATCCATCGTGTAGACTATTTGTTAAGTTGATTTGTTTATAATAATTAGCTTAACAATGACACAATTTCTTTCTGCTTTCAACTACCCCCGTGAGTGAAGTCTGGCAATGCTGATAATACAAAAAAATGTTTCACGAAGATAATAAAAAAAAACGAAAAAAACGACTTTTTCTTCACTCTTTGCATCAACAGAAAATTAGAAAAAAAAAATTTTATCAGGCCACATATACCTTTTCAAAATTTCATGCTGAATTTTTGTAAAAAAAATGAAAAATCGGATAACAATTGCCAGCAACAACTCAGTTTGAACCTCGTTATCTGATTTCATCCAACTGTGGGGCGGCGCGACGATTTGTCTGGCCACATTTTTGAATCAGGCTTTCCATTTTTTTATAAATAAACAAATATGACGGAAAAAATTGCCATTTTTTCTATTTCACGTTGCCGGTGCCCGTCAATAACAAGAAAATTGTTCAAATCGCCTAAGTTTCATAGAGTAATATTAGTTAAGGATGGTCCAATATTATACAATAAACAAAAATAAAATTTTATAAACAAATTATTTGTTGAGAAATTTTCTCTTAAGATTATAATTGTTTATATTATAAATAAATGTAATGAACAAATGCATTATTGGGGCATTTTTCGATAGAGAAATTCGGTTTTTTCAATGCCAGTTCTTTCAGTTGGGAACCCGAGTCAAAGTTTTAAATATCGTTTCAATTTCCTTATACTCTACATTACTAGTATTCGATAGTGTTGAGAAATTGAGGCGAGAGTTTGACTCCAAATTTAAAGTTAAAAGTTTCGTTTCAATTTCCTTATACTCTCCATATCTCATAGTAAAGATTCAAGCGAAACTGAGGCCGGAACCGATTGTGGAACGAGTAGGAAAGTTAAAAATCGAGTAAGGGGTGAAGGTAGAAAAATTCGAAGTTAGTGTCAAATTATTAATTACATTATTTTACATTGATATTTCGTCTGAAAAAAATTCTTTCTAATCAGCATATCGAAATTTTTTTCTAAAAATAAATTTTTAAGTAAAAAAATAAATCTTTCAGTCCAGAAATAATTAATTTGTCAATGAGAAATCATTATTTGATTCCAATTTTACTTTAGAACATAAGAACGTTATTTTTCTCAGACTTTGGCTGTTTCGATTCAAATTGACGTCTTATCGGAACTATCATTTTTTATGAGATGACTTAGAAGTTAGTTTTGTCTTATTTTTTTCTTTTCTCAGACAAACTTAAAAGTTCTTTGTTGTTCCAGATGAATAAACTGGGCAGGTTATGGATCTAATACAACTTTTAATTTTTTTTAGTTTCTCTCCACATCCCGCACCTAGTGGAAAAATCTTCTGGCAGTCTGATGTCTGATCTGGCCCATATCTGGCGTCATGTAGACCGTCTAGTCATGACAGTCTAGTCCTGCCCAGATCTGGGACTGGTCAGCAATCCATACCATACAAATTTCTAAGTGTCAGTCAGCCAAATTTAAAAAAAAAATTTGAAAAATTGCCAGGATGTATAAAATTATACAAAATAATAATAAATTGTACAAAATAAACACTATTCAAAATCAATGTTATTTTCTTATCGTGCTGACAGTCTAGTCTGGCTCAGACCTGGAACTGGTCAGCAATTCATAACATAAAAATTTCTGAAAAATTTTCTCAACATTTTCGAAAAATGTGGAGGATATCTAAACTTACACAAAATATAAAACTAACATTATTTAAATAAATTTCTGTTTTTAGTTACATCAATTTTAATGCACCCCATTAACAGAGGAAACACTTAAAAAGTTTTCATCAAAATTATTTGTATTGACTTGAGGCCTTTATTGAATAAGCATTTTTTGTCGCGACCCCAGAAAGAAGTGTTTTCTTTGATATACTAATTGTAAGAAGTGTTAATAATTATTACTCCTTAATGTACTAGTCAAAAAAAGGCCGGCAATGAGCTTATCACGACGCTCGCGCACTATCGTCTCCAACATATAACCTAGTCCTAGCGAAAACTAATATAAGGTGGTATTCAAGTTTTTGGTAAATTGCATGAAATTAATTTACATATGACTGAAATTTGAAGTATCTGTGGGTGGTAAGTGAAATTCATTTATGTGTAACTGAAAATTAATCTACGTGACTGAAAAAAGATTTTGTATCAATTTTCGCTTTACAAGATCAATATTCACATTATTTTTATATTTATGAAAGATACATATGTACGCGGAAAAGCACAACAAGTTATATAATGCAAAATTGAGTTCAGTGTAGCTACAAAAAAGAATTATAGTCATTTTTGGTTAATTTTAGAGCCAATTTTCTTTTCATATTTTGAATAGTGCGCGCTAGAAGTAGTGGTCACGTGACACAAAGTGTATCTGGAGCAGACGAACTCGACTTAACTGGGAGCGACCGGCTGAATAAGCGGGATTGTCAACACAGCATCTTTGCATCTTTACATCTGATTGTTATAAGCAAAATGGTAAGTCGCGTATTGAAAAAATCCTTAAGAAAATCCTCGTGTCATTTTTGGACGAGGAACACGAGGAAATCCGCGAGGAAGTTGAAAATCTTCGCGGGTTTCCTCATGTTTTCCTCGTTCCAAAATAAAGTGAGGATTTTTCAAGTATATAGTTTTAGCAGTTACGGGTTAAAATTTTGTTTGTATTATCCTAATTAGTTTGTATTTTTACCATTTTCCGTGTGATAATATAACATTTAAAAATCGTTTTCGCGAACATAACCTCACACTTTATATGTATGAAACAGGGCCGTGACACTCTGAAATGAAAGTGACGGAAATGTTGAGTACCGTCGAGGGTGGCGCTGGCTGTACTTTTAGGCCGAAAAGTATTCAAATGCATGGGGAAAGTGTGAAAAATGTGAAATTTTGTGCTTTTTATATTATAAAAACGGATATAAGTGCGTTGTTTTTGGCAAAGAGCTATTTTATTGAAAACAATGTATTGACGTTGTTGTAAAAAAATTTGAGAATAATTTAAAGTCGTTGCAATTGTTTTTAAAGATCGCAATCTTTTTTGTACTCTTTGAAAATAATTTACAAAAAAGCGTTGTACTATAAGAAAAAAAATATCATCGAAAATATGCAATTAAACTTTTTTTTTTAATCACAAAGTATTGGTAACATGAATTTTCAGTTAATATTGAGAAGACAATTTATTAAAGTTGTTATCCAAAAATTTGAAAACATTTTAAATTCATTACAACTGTTTTCAAAGATCGCAATCTCTTTTGTTCACTTCGAGAATAATTGGAAAAAAGTGTTGCACTATAAGAAAAATTTAAAATTTCAACGAGATATTGAGTATAAAATATGCAATTAAACTGTTTTTTTGTTTTTGTAAAAAACGCAAATTATTGGTAACATGAATTTTCAATTTATATTAATAAGTCAATTTATCAGAGTTGGTATCAAAAAATTTGAAAACAGTTTGAATTCATCACAATTGTTTTTGAGGATCGCAATATTTTTTGTTCACTTTGAAAATAATTGACAAAAAAGTGTTGTACTAAAAAAATTGAAATTTTGAACGACATATAGATAGAAATTTTATCGAAAATACGCAATTAAACTTTTTTTTTTTGTAAAAAAACGCAAATTATTGATAACATGAATGGAAATCAATGAAATTGAATTTAGCTAAATTGCTAGTTCTCTATTTAAAATTTAAATCTTTTTCTGTTCAAATATCAAACTGTGTAATATATTTTTCGATAAGAATTTATCTTCTTTGGTTGAAAATTGGATTAAAATTTAAACAATTTTTGTTGAAACTTTACTTTTTTGTTGAAGATTTATTATTTTAGTTGAAAATTCGTCTTTTATGGTAGAAAATTAATCTTCTTTATTGAAAATCACCCTTTTGTTAAAAAATTTATACTATAATTTGAAAATGCATCTTTTTGGTTAAAATTGTATTTATTCTGTTGAAAATTCATCTTTTTGGGTTGAAAATTCCCTTGTTTCGGTAGAAAACTCAAGTATTTGGTTGAAAGATAATTTTTTTGTTAAAAATCCATATTTACTGGTTGAAAATTCAACTGCTCTGTAAAAATTTGTCTTTTTGGCTTAATAGCTCAACAATTTGGATAAAAAAGAACCTATTTTGTTAAAAAATCGTCTTTTTTGAATGAATTCTACTGTTTTTTATATTGAATTAAAATCTATTTTGGTTATTATATCAACTATTACATTTTTCGTTGAGAATTCATCTTTTTTCGTCAGGAAAATACCACCATTTTTTAAAAGTTGAAATACTTCTTTGAACAGTCATTTTTTTGTTGAAGATTCCAAATTTTGTGGAAACTTTGTACAACGTGCTGAAACCAATTTTGAAGCAAATTTAATAAAGCAAATTTGTTATAAGAACTTTTTTTTACTATTCTTAT
>CAKNXH010059553.1:176752-187728 GCA_932178445.1 Andricus quercusramuli
ATTTGGAACTATGCAGAGCTTAAATAGGGCTAAAATTTCGACTCGGGTACATGGACACGAGTAGAAGCAGCCTCTGCTGGGCAAGTGACTTTTCTGTCATCTGATTAGACCAGCGGGGTGGCAGGATTTTCGCTTTTGCATTAGAGGCGCGTGTCAGTTTTGTGAAGAGCGGCGAGTCGTGAAACATTTGCGCAACCTCTGCGACGCCCTGTCTGCCCGTTGTCTTCTATTATTTTGCATATAAAAACTCGTGACATGTCATAACTTTATAGTTATTTTATTCATTTGCGGATGAATGTTTAATGAAAATGGGGGGTATCGATGTATAGCACCGAACTGTCGATCAGGGTACGACTCAAAAAGGAAGTTCTAGCTCTGGATGGAACGGTTATAGCGGTAAGTATTACGATTTGTTTACACCGATGCCCTTTAACCTGAAATAATCGGATGGCTGTGACGCTTTCATGACTACATTGATATTTAAATTTTGTTATATTCTCCCTGTTGCCAAACTTTTGGATTATTATGATAGTGTGTGAAATTATAGCTTAAATGGTTTTTTTTTATTTTAAAAATCTTTTCAGACCCTTAATATCTTTAAGAAAAATGTAAAAGTAACATTAATGAGAGTTTTGAATTATCGCTGATTTTCGACATTTATGTACAATTACATTAATTTATTAATAAATTCAAGTATTAATGTGAATTATTACTGTAAAATAATGAGTTTCTTGCAGTAAGAATATATTAAAAGAAACCTGAATTAAAAAAAGGATAGTTTTGCAAAAAAGAAAGTCGCGAATTTTTGTAAAACGTAGTTTTTCTCAATTGTATATAATACATTATTATCTTCTGTAATAATAATTATATTTATTTAAATAAATTAACCTGGCATTTATTACTCCTATATACCCTCATACTGCCCTTACTCCATACTTAATTTATATCTGCATCTTTTAATTCAATTTTTAAATAAACAAATGACTAAATGTATGGTAAAGTTAATAGCTTTAATACTGATAATCTTTTCAGTCGTTTCACGATCAATACAATATACTGAATATTAAAAATTATGATTTTTATCATTTCTTGTATATTTTCATCATAATTTAATAATACATTAGGATCATTCAAGTCATTAAAAAAAGAAAAACGTATCATCATCTTATATTATCATTTCAGAACATTCAGTTTATTTGTTTTAAACGTTAACGATGTAATCTTTACATTTTACCTGTTTACTCTACTTGAAAATTAAAAACAGACATTTCCAGTGTATGTGAGGTCCATTTTTTTATCCTTGATATTTTTTAAATTCTAGAAATAGTGAGTCCTTGCTTAATTCAAGCTTAAAGTTTTTAAATTATCCGCAAACGTCAAAAATATTACAAAAAAAGCAAAAAATACTAAATCTTACATGATTCTGATTAGCTCTAATTCAAATGTAGGGCGTTGCGCTAGTGGCGCCAGTGTTTTAATTTCTGCCGTTCTTCACAAAACTAACACAGCGCATTTGTATGGCGAGTCACCCCCCCTAGAATAGACTCAGTATGCAGCTTCATAGAATTCTGTGCATTCCATCGCTCATGAATTGCTATTGGAATGTATTGCAATCTGAAAATTCTGTGCATTCATTTTAATAGTCTGATACAGAAATAGAAACAAAAATTTGATCAAGTGCAAAGTACAATTAATTTCAAATTGCTACATCTCCAATGGTAATTTGTCAACCCAAAATTGCCAAAAGTTAAGAACGCGTCATTTGTAAAAGTGAAAATTCTCATATTACAATTGATTTGTCTTGGTGAGTTGTCAAGCGTACATGGACACAAGTTGAAGCAGCCTCTGCTGAGCAAGTGACTTTTCTTTCATCTGATTAGACTCGGTATGTAGCTTGATGAAACTCTGTGCATTCCATCGCTGACAAATTGCTAATGGAATGTATTTGAATCTGAAAATTAGGTGCATTCATTTTAATTGTCTGGTACAGAAATTAAAAAAATTTTATAAAATACAAATACAATTAATTTCAAATTGCTTAATCTCCAATGATAATTTTTCAACCTAAAATTGCCAAAAGTCAAGAACGCGTCATTTGTGAAAGTGAGAATTATCATTTTACACTTGATTTGTCTTGGTTGATTTAGCTAAGAGCACAATTCCAGCTGCACAGTTAAATAGTTAACTTTCAAATATATACCAGTATTCAATAATTAATTCTCAATGTTTCATTTTAACATTTTTAATTATTACATTGTGTTACAAATCAAAAACTTATCTGTCTTGTAGATTTGAAATTGAAGTTTATAATTTGAAACAGATTTCCTTCAAAAATATGATCCAGGCCGGTGAGAACGAGAGGAAGGATGGACATGAACAAGGCGAAAGAACGAGATAATGATAAGCAGGCAGGCGAGAACGACAAGAAGGATGACCAGAAAGGCGAGCAAACGAGATAATGACCAACCAGGCAGGCGAAAACGACAGGAAGGACGACCAGACAGGGCCAAACGACAGAAACGACAACGAGACAGGCGTGAACAACAAGAAGGACGGCCAGGCTGGCGCGAACGTGGTGGAGGGCGGAGTGACTGTTTTTTTTCAATTTATGGCAAGGAATTTTCTTGTACTAAAATCTGATGCTTTTTTCTCGATTTGCATGAATATTAATTTTCTGATTTATGATGAATATGCAGTTTCAGGCAGGTGAGAACGATATGATAGATGACCATCAACCGGATGAGAGAACGAGGAAACTTCCAAGTAGGCGAGAGAAGGAGATAATGTCGAACCAGGCTGACCAGAACAAGATGAAGGATGGGCATGAACCAGGCGAGCGAACGAGATAATGACCAACCAGGCAGGCGGCAACGACAGGAAGGTCGACCAGACAGGGCCAAACGATAGAAACGACAACGGGACATTGATGTCTCTGTGATTTTGGACATTCCTCCTCATACCGAGACAAGTAAACCTCGAGCAGCACCGCCAAATAGTGTGATATACAAAAAGTTTTGGGTTTTGATCCAGGCAGAAAAGCAATGGTTGCTGACGTTAAACGATCTGGTGATCCAATGCCCTCCAAGGATGACAAAACCAAGGACAAACCCTTTTACGTGAGAGGCTCCTCTTTTCGTTGGCAGACACTTCACCAGAAACGAAGAAAGATGGTCTATTAGAAAGTAGAGAAAACCATCGAAGAGAGTAAAGAGCTCGACACTGAAGAGTTCAAGAACATAGACACATACTCGGCCGTCAATTTCAGAATAGTCACCAAGTATCGACTGGCTAATTTTTTCTTCAAGCAGTTGCTGTACGAAAAGAGGTGCGTGGCTCGGATCAAGTGGGAAAAATATATGTACGTTTAGCGAGAAGTCGACGAGCTGGTATACCACATAATTGGCGATGTGAGGAAGGCGCCTTGTTTCGTAGTGCTTGGAGAGGTCAACATGTCAAACAGGACAATGGGACACGTTGCTACTCCAGTTCCGCTAGTGAAAAAGCATCTCGTCGAGTGTGGTCTCGAAAAACCGCCATCGGTACGTCTTTTGCCAAAACTGTCGCACTACGTGGGAGCGAGACATCAACGCTGGAAGAAACATCCTTAACATTGGGCTGATCACGGAAGGAATACTGGAGAAGACGGACGTTCTCAATCCCGACAATTTTAATGAGCTGAAATAATTGTCTCCGGGTCCCTAGATTGGAGAGTATAGCATGATTGGAGATTGATAAGAATGACGTTGAACAGACGATACGCTCATTTCTGTATATGCAAACACTGTTTTTCTTTAGTTAACAGTGGATTAGGCCTACTGGGGATACCACTGAACAAGAAAAAAAAACGCGCCTGAAATTCTACCCAGTGGGTGGTGTGGAAAACAGTTACTTTATCCTTCTGATATTCATCACAATTAAGAGATCACCACCTGAAGGCATCCCAAGAGTTATAAAAAGCTGTGCCCCAGGCCAGACGATTCATTCACACTTATAGCACCGCTCAGAGCGGACAGTGAGCTTCATCAAGTGAATCAGCTCTCCTTGAAGCACTCTTTGACGTCTAGAATGCTTGACATTCCTAGCGGCTCGCTCGAATGGACAGTAAGACTTTTTTTACTTTTAAATTTTTCTGTACTAGTCAATATATCATTTCCTAGATTTTGCAAAATGTTTAATTGTGCTCTTTTTCGCTTCTGTTTCAGATACAGCCGTAGATCACAAGAACTATGAAAGGCTGCGCCCTACGTCACACCAGTCATTCACTTTTGTGGCACCGCTAAGAGAACACCTACTGCTACAGCAAGACAATCAGCTCTCCTTTTGTTTTGCCTTCCCAAATAGGACGCTCGGCACTTTTAGCGACTCTCCCAAAGGGACAGTAATCTTCTTTTGAAACGCAGACACTCTAAACGAACGGTGAGTACCCTTGATAATTTTTAGACCTCGAAATTTTTCTATAAAATTTCAAAATATCATTTCCTAGATTTGACAGATTGTTTAATTGTGCTCCTTTCCGCTTCTGTTTCAGATAGAGCCGTGGAGCAGAAGGACTATCCTTGACAAACAGGCCGCTCGACATTCCTAGTGACTCCCTCGGAGGGACAGTAATTGTTCCTTGAAGTGCAGACACTCTAAACGAACTGTGAGTAGCCTTTATACATTCTTTACTTGTACAATTTTCTGTAAACCTGCAGATTTTATTTTCTACATTTGACAGATTGTTTAATTGTGCTCTTTTTCGCTTCTGCATCAGCTACAGCCGTAAAGCACAAGGCCTATATAAGATGCACCCCAGGCCATGCGTGTCATTCACTCTTGTGCCACCGCTCAGAGAACACCTCCAGCTACAGCAAGACAAATCAGCTCTTCTTTAGGCAATCCTTGACAAACGGGCCGCTCGACATTCCTAGTGACTACCACGGAGGGACAGTCATCGTTCGTTGAAGCGCAGACACTCTAAACGGACGGTGAATAGCCTTTAGACATTATTTAGTTGTACATTTTTCTGTAAACCTACAGATTGTATTCCTTAGATTTGACAGATTGTTTAATTGTGCTATTTTTTGCTTCTGCTTCAGATACAGCCCTACACTGAGAACAATAAATAGTTGGGGCTACTACCTTCTTATTAGTAAAGCATTTATTGGTGCTCACAACTGTTCAGTTAGTAACACCGACTAAGCAATTAGTCGGCTTGCGAAGTCTTTTGCAGTACTCGTGACTAATTTACGTTAGTAACGTTTTCATAGTCAGAGCTACTAATAAATTAGACATCTGTACTACTAATTGATTTCTCTAACAAATTGAAGTAGGTAGCGTAACTATTTCATTTTCTATCTTGGTTGGTACGCATGAGAATGCGACAATGGTACCAACAAAACGAGTGACAACGTTTAGACATGGCCGTCATAACTCGCTGTTCCCTTGATGCCTTGTTAGATTATAGCTCAGTGTTTTTTATATAAATGATGAAAGAATCAGAAGTATTGCAAAGTTGAGGCTTCGAAAATGATATCAAGGCATTCGAAGGTATGTATAAGAAATTGTGAAATCAAACGAGTTAAAAGTTTTACTGGAAATCCTAACCTACAAGGTGCATCTGCAATTAGAAAGATCCCAGTGCGTATAGGGACCTATTTTTTTAAAACGTCTTATTAGCTGAACTGACATCAGCGTCCCTAAAATGTCCCAGAAAAAGATGCCCGCGTGCCCACTGGGATCTTTTAAATTCAGATTTCGGTAGTATAGTGCCAGATACTTTTATGAGCCCCTGTAACATAAAGAAAATAGTTATACCTACAAATTTGTTAGTAGACATGACTAACTATATTAGTAAGTTAAACTACCTACAGACAGTCGGTTTGACAAACTAAAATAGTAAGTCTACCTAATTAGGTAGTAACGGCAACTACTCGTGCCCCAACTAACAAAAATAGTTCTCAAAACTAACTGAATAGCAGTACCATTATTTACTAACTAAAACAAATTTAATTTCCTAGATTTGACAGATTGTTTAATTGAGCTTTTTTTCGCTTCTGCTTCAGATATAGCCCAAGTCAGTAATTACCCCTACTACGGTATGTTCCAACGTTGTCATTGCAGTAGGGCTTGATCTCTCTTCTAATGACTTTGGCGGCTATGCTGGCAGTAGCGTAGCTATTGGTAGGGCCTCCCAGGCCAGACAGGCAAAAAGCGAAGAGAAGGGAGACTAAGAGGAACATCTAGGGGAAGGAATTGAGACGAAAAGATGAGACGAGGCAGCACTCTTGAAATGGAAACCATCGAGCCACAGAGGAGGACAGTATGTCTACGGCCACGTACAATTACTGCAACGGCGGCCCGGGATTTTCTATCTCAATAGTTCTCGATAGTTGTGTGTGTTGAGAAACACTGCACCACTGGAATGTGCAGCAAATGAGTCGAGTAGTGCATTGTGGTCATGCGAACACCACCATCGGTACTTCTTTCGCACAAAATATTGTACTACGTGGGAGCGAGACATCAACGCTGGAAGATTCATCTTCAACTTTGGACTCATCACGGAGGGAATACTGAGGAAGACGGACATTCTCAATCTCGGAAAATTTTAGTGCACTAAAATTATTGTCTCCGTTTCCAAGTTTATGTACTCGTATATAATACCTGTTGAACTGCGTTTCAACTCGCGATTGATGGACATCATTCCATTCGACAAGCTGCAAAGCGCACACATCCAGGATATCCTTTTAGATTACATTCCACTTTTAACTGTGTAATGGTCATTCCGTTCTTCCCAGGCGTATCGAGCTCAAGTCCTGGCCTTGGTATCAAAGCAAACCCATTCGTTCTTCTTAAATAAAGAGAAGTAGTAAATGTTAATATAAATTTTGTTTTATTTGGTTTAAAAACAATTATATATCATATATATCATATATATATCATATATCAGACACTGATCTATGATAGCATTATTTACACCTTTGTCAGACACTAGCCAGTTGTCCTGGGCCAGGGCAACACTAGAAGTGAGATAAACTGGCGAGAATCCGACCAGGTTCACTTGTAGATTTCTCCACGGGTATATGCATAGAAACACCTACCGATTATATATAAAAATTATATTCAGTATATTTCAAGTAATTAACTAATTTCAAATGATTTCAAAGTATTTCATGGAATGTCAAAAGATTTCCCGGTATTTTAACAGATTTTCAGGGATTTCCTTTGAGATTTTTGAAGATATCCAGGAATTTGACAAGCAGAAAAAAGAAACTAGACTAACCTTTGTTGCATCTTATTTTTTCAGATCTCATACTTCAAGCCATTCTCGAGAAAACTTCATATAATCTTCTTTTGTTTAAAAACCCGCTTCAAGTCCTTTTCAGCTTGAAAATACTGCGTCTCAATTTTGGGTCAATATCCGACTCTAGAAGTAAGCCCAGTTGTATTCGGTGCAAGATTTCAAGAGTGCTTCACCCCGTGTGAAAAAATTTCGTGACTCTGCGCTGTACTGTTTCTGTCTAGCCCGCCTTGAATCGACACTGGCGCGCCACAGGCTGACTGTCCAGTGACTAGACTGGGATGTAACGCTCGGATCGACTAGTTTCTAAATAGATCGTCTATTTGAATGAAAAATAATTAATAACTGAATAATATAATTATTTTTGATCACATCAAATTCTAATGTATAGATTTTGCAGTTGATTAAAGATATAAAAAAAAGTTTTTATACACTCAGAAAACGATTTAGTTAAATCAACAAAAATTTTGTTGGTTCAACCATAGAATTTGGTTATTATATGGACAACAAAATGTTTGATTGACCCAACCCAATTTTCTGGTGGTTTCAACAAAATCTTTTGGTAGATGGAGTATTGGGCTGATTCAACCAAAAAAATTGGTTAGGTCAATTAAATATTTTGTTGTTTAGGTCAATCAAATATTTTTAATTGAAATTCATAATATATTGCTGTTACCTTGTCCCGTCGCCTTAACACACTCAGCCATATTTGAAAGTTGAAATTTCTTCTTTTTTGCCGAACATGAATTTCTATTCATTCCAACATAGTTTTTTTTTGAAACATGGACAATTTAAAAACATTGAATGTGCTTGAGATGTGAAAAAATCGTTGTAGATAATGAAGTTTTTAGGATTATGATTACTTGATTATGATTATGATTACTTGATTATGATTATGATTACTTGAATCAAACACGTAGCAAAACTAAGCAGCGCCAGTATAGCGCCAGGCTAGCATTGCGTGACTATACAGGCTTGAAAAGAACTGTACTGGCTTCCAATGGGAAATTTACGACTGGCGCAGCATTGGGTCAGTACTGGCCAGAGTTCGACAGCATTGGCGTTGTGCTGGTAGCCAATAATGGCGTCGGTGTGGCATAATCTTGGGATGATAACGCTGTTTAGTATTGATTGCCAACTTCGGTGCTGTACTAAAATACTGTACTGGGCATTAGTATTGGCGCAGTAATGACAATAAGAACTGTCATTTAGTACTGGGGCAGCTGTGGTTATAAGTACTAGTGAAGTACTGGAAGTAAGTATTAGCACAGTACAGCAAATGCATACTGTCAAAGATGCCGGAGGAGTACTAGGCACCAATATTGGCGATGTACCGGCATAAGGCAGAAATGATAATGATGTTCAGTACAGACAGCCAGTATTGCTACTGCAATAGCGGCATTCGCGATTTCCAGCTTTGCTTTCAGACATGATGAGGCATTTTATCAGATTGAAAAAAATTTCTTTAAATTAAAGTAAGTTTATTATTTAAAATACATTAACTGAATACGTATTAATACATATTTTGATTCTTACAGATTAAAATAAACAGCATTTTCATTTTGAAGACGTGAACATTCTAAATTACAAAAAAGTTCATATCAACCATTTTTTGCTGCAAAATATTTAAAAAATGTATCTGTCTGAATCCCTGAGGAGCTTCAAGAAAGGAAAAACATTGAACACATTTGAAATAACACCTTTTATTCAACAATTGGTGTTATTTTAATTATTTTTGATGTCACATGCATGATTTCAGCTCTTTTCGATGCCAATGAAGCGGGGCTAAAGCTCTACTTTTTACGGACTGAAAAGTGACGTTCGCAATTTATTATTTATGCCATTCCTTATAGTCTGTCCTACACCAATATCATGCCAGTATCCCGCCGAGATCCAGCAAAAATACATGAGAGAACAGTTCGCCTTTTTTTCAAATTTGTACGACACCAGTATCGTGCCATTACTTCGCCTGGGCCAGACACAAAGTCATGAGATGACAGTTTGCCGTTTCTTATAGTTTGTACTGCACCAGTATCATGCCAGGACTCCGCCGAGTTCCATCAAGAGAAACATGGGACAACAGTTGGCCTTTCGTTAAAATTGTACGACACTAGTTATCCTGTCATTACTCCGCCCAGGCCCGGGACAAAGTAGATGGACAATAGTTTGCCGCTGCTTATAGTCTGCACTACACCCTTATCATGCCAGTACTCCGCCGAGATCCGGCAAAAAAACATGGGACAACAGTTCACCATTTGTTACAATTTGTAATGTAGACTGTACTACGTCAGTATCGTGCCAGTACCCTGCCAAGATCGGGCGCACATCCATTGGGCTTGAAGTTGGCATTAGCCCGTAGACAAAGGGCTGTTCACTCTCGAGTTGAGACTCGAGTGAACGGATACTCCATGTGACTCCATGCGACTCGGCTGAACTCTAGCGACTCTGAGGATTCGCGATTACTTGCGCTTTGGAGTATTATCAAGTTGTTTGTAAAATGCCGGAAAATGATTGGACGGAAATTTTGCACTGGCAGGTCAACTAAACCCGTCTTTCACAATCCAATGTGTCGATTATGACTCGAGAATCAGAAACACACTCCGACTCCCATCAACTCGAGTAGAACTGGGCTCGACTCCCATGGACTCCTTAGCGACTCCTATGGACTCCTTAGCAACTCTTACACCTTGGCTAACTCTTTTAAATCCTGCGAACTTTCTCATTTTGGAGTCGCGATAGAGTAACTCTAGGAGTATTTAGATCGCTCGAGTCTCAACTCGAGAGTGAATAGCCCTTTGCCCGTAGAACCAGGGCTGATTTTTGTTTAATACTGCACATAATCCGTACTAGGTCGATACTGGTCTGCCGATATTGAAACTGAGATTAGGCACAGTGCAGATCCAGTGTCAATATTCGTACTACGCCAGGATTGGCTAGCCAAGTGTTGGAACATTGCTGTTGGCGCGCAACCGCACCAGTTGTAAGCTTCGTCCCAAGTCTGTAATTTCCTATGCTTTAATATAATTCAAGCCTGCCACGAAATTTTTCCACACGAGACTCGTCAAATATTACTAGCAATACAATGCATATGCCAAAAATTATTCATAATTCGTTTTTTGTTGTTGTTATGCATGAACTTGACAGAACCTTTTTTTACATGCATTTTTTGGCATATTTCACATCAACTTTTAGAAAAACCTGCTCTGATATATATTTCAAGTATATTTCTTCTTCTAAAATCTGTACTTGAAACAAAGAATAAAAATCTGCCCGCTGCGGGATATTGCGGTTACTCGAAAATCAACCTCGCTCATCGCGCTCGGATATTTTTGATCCTTGCACTTGCTTCGTTTAATGTACAAAGTGATACGTTCCAAGGACCCGCGTGGAAAAATTTCGTGGCGCTGTACTGTTTATTTCTAGTCTGCCTTGAGTCGACACTGGCGCGCCAAAGGCTGACTGTCCAGTGGCTAGAAAAAATAGTAATGTACTATCTTGAATATGTAATGGTGTACAGTTAATCATTGCTTGAGTACTTGTGCAATTGTGTATTATAATTTCCTAAATCTTTTATTCAAAAATTATTATTTTCTGAATTCAACTCTGTAATTTTTGTTCAAGTCCAAACCGTGATTCTATCTAAAAACTAGCTAAAATGTAGACAATCGTTATATATTCAAATTCGTAACGAACTCCT
>CAKNXH010059553.1:187738-206725 GCA_932178445.1 Andricus quercusramuli
AATGTCCCTCTTTCAATTCAGAATAAATTGAAAATCCAAATTTCCTCCCCTCCTATTCAACAAAAATATATTTGTTAAATTATCCTCCTCCCATTCAGAAAAAAAAATAAAAAAATCTTTCCTTAAACACAATAAAAATCTTGAAAAGAAAAAACAGCCTCTTCCAATTGATTGAAAATTGTATTTCTTCTAACTCAATAAAAACCTTAATAATATAAAATGTACTGTCAATTTAACAAAAATTAAAAACTAAAATTTCCTCATTCCAAGCTTGATGAAAATGTTAAAAATACAATACTTCCCATTCTTCCACTTAATAACAATTTTAAACCAAAAAAGTTCCTCTTGCAATTGGGAATAAAAACTAAATACCAACATTTATTTATTTATTTTGATTTTGGTCGTTTCGATTTGATAATTTTGCATTGTTATTTAACATTAGAATAAAAATTGTAACGTTGAAAGTTTAAATTTGTACCATTAAATACTTCTTGTTTCAAACAATTTAGTTTCAAATTGTTTAGTTTTGAATATTTGATTTATAATTGCTCATTTTGAAATTTTTGTGATTGAAAAATGTCTAACTGAATGAGTTAAAAATTAAATATTTTAGACTGAGACAGTATTTGGATAGGATTCTAATATTGAATAAAAGTGTGTAATTATGAATATATTAATTTTAAGTTTTCACATTGAAAATAATTTATAAAGTTTCAATCAGACATTGCGTTTTGCCTAATTGTTACGGCTTCCGTATAAGAAAAGTTTAATTTTCAACGTCGAAATTTGTAAATTGTTTAATTTCGAACAGACTTAGAATCCTACTGTGAAGTAATTATTGTACAATTTTTAACACTCGAACTACAGTTCAATTTAAAAAATCATTAATTAATTTATATATACAGTTGATCAACTTGAAACGTTTTTCTAAATAATTTTAAATTTCAAACGCTTTTAATTTTGTATTATGTTGAAGCCGAAAGCACTAAATCGCCTTCAAATTTCTGTGAGGGTTTATGAACCGAAATGCTCTTTCAAATCTGTCCTTCGAATTCTTAATTTAAATCTAAATTTCTAAATGACAGGCTAGATACGTTTACTGTCCTTCAAGGCCTACGAAAACTTTCTTTTAGCTTCGAAAATTTGAGAATTTGGGATTATCCCAAACATCTGTAGTCTAAAGCATTCGCAAACGTTTGCGAACGTTCGTGAACAATGCTCGCTTGGTGTAAACCCGCCTTAAGCTATATAACGATTTCTATGTACTATTTGTTCAACCTAGCCTTCGTCGTCACTTAATTGTATAGCCTCCAACCGATCCTTGCTAGTGTTTCGCTGATTCACACCTCCTACCTGAAACAACTGCATTTTCCAACACCCCCTTCCTTAAGACTTAGCCCATCTCCCTACCCATCGTACCGTGTACCTTTCGTCCCTGCTACACTCAAATTTGGAAATTGATAATGACAACATCTATCTGAAAAATGTAATCACTCGCGAAATTTACTTTTTATCCAGTCAAGAATTCAAATAAACCGTTTTCTTTATCTATGAATTGTGTTTCTTTCATTTCTTAAACCAGCAGATCCTTGTTCGAAAATTCAAGGAGTGATCATCAACGCAAAAAGCGAATATTTGCGTAATTGATGGTCCGCAGCGACACCATGGTTATTCGAGAACGGATATCAGCTTAACGGAAGGATTTACATCCATCGTAACAACGAACTTGTAGATATTTCACAAGGGAAATATCTAAACGATCCGGAAACGGAATTGAACGCGAACTGTTGAACTATGCATTCGTGCAGATAGTTAATCATTCAACTTTGAGCTTGTGCTCCGTGAAGTGAAACACCAAATTGTGAACTCGTGCATTGAATAGTATAGCGAACTTTAATCTTGTGTTTCAAAAAGCGAACTCTAAACTTGTGTGGTGAAATGCGAACTCTAAACTTGTGTGATGAAAAGTGAACTCTAAGCGTGTGTGTTGAAAAACGAACTTGGAACTTGTGTAGCGAAAATCGAATCTTGAACTTGTGTAGTGAAAAGCGAACTTTGAACCCTAGTGGTTAAAATTAAACTTTGAACTCGTGCAGTGAACATAAAACCATTCAACCATAAACTTGTGCTGTGAGTGGTGAACTATCAAACTCTACATATACATAAAGTAGAACGACAACTTCCAGAGAATCCCAAAAAACGGAATTGAGGCGAACCCTTTGGAAATCTACAACAGTAAGCAGAGTCAACGAAAACGTAAGTCTATCTGTCATGTCAAAAATTGAATCGTCTATCCTTTTTCAATATCTTCCATTCCTCATCATGCGTATTTAAATTCTTCTATCTCACTTGCTAAATATTATTCTAATTTCGTAAAATGGATCGACAAGACGAAGCCCAACTCAAAAGGCTCGTCCAATCACGTGCCCCGTAAAAAGGCAAAAAAACAAGTTTAAAAAATTATTTGAAACGACCTCTTACAGAGCAAATTAGGGGCATACTAATCGAGAAATGCGAAGGTCTTAAGGGAATACGCGATAAATTTGAGGGAGTTCAATCACAAATAGATACTTTAGTCAGTGACGAAGATTTTGAGAAGGAACAACCCGAGAGAGAAAACTTTGACGTAGAACTTTGTTCTGCACTAGCAAAAGCTAAGGCATATATTAACAACGATCAAACTTTTCTTTTGTCCGTTCATTCCGCAAACTTATTAAACACATAGAATCATTCTAACCTAAGTAGTTCAAATATTCAGAATCCGAATCCTCAAGATAATTTAGAGACTTACAATGGTCAGTCAGCTCTTTCATTAATTCAACACCAAAATTCGAACAGCTCAACGTCTCCTCCTACTTCGGGTAGTTTAGATTTGTCGATTCATTCTGTCCCAAGTAGTTCGAACATTCAGAGTAATAATACTCAAAATGATGCAGAAATGAACAGCATATCCGGAGTTCAATCAAACGTGAACGCAAATAATTTACCCGCACCATCATCGCTTTTGGACATGAATATGATAAATATTGAGGACTTGCATATTGGTGGCGGAAGTGAGAACGTGGTTAGTGTCAAGTGGTGAGAGGATTTACGGAATTTGTGTGGTAGGTGTGAGTGGAGTGTGAGGGTGGAAGCCGAGGAGGTGAGTAGGGTTGTGCGGGGTGAATTGGGGAGAGAAAAAGTAATCTTGAGCGTAGGGGTGAGGTGGGATTCAAGTAAATTGGGGAAGTGAGGTTAGGTTAGCAAGGAATCGGGCGAATTTGTGGTCAGGAGTATTGGGCCTTCGAGGGTCAAGTGTGGTGCTCGAAAATTTGTGGGGGTGTTAAGTGAGAGAAAGGGGTGTCTGCAAGGGCTGTGAGGAATTGAAAAAAAGGAAAAAAGGGAAATATAGGGAGAATTTGACGGCAATAGAGACTGCATTCTGCAGAGACATCTGGCGGTTGAGAAGGGTACTGCATGGAGTGGTCCCAGTTACCGGCGGCAGAGCGGGAGGTGGGTAGTGAGTGTACGGGTAGTGAAGTTGACGGAGAGGAAATTTTCCACGTGCCACGACGGCCAACAGCCCGTGGCTCGGTGTCTAGCGGTGCGTCAGGGAAAGGTTAAGGGCAATGGAGCTGAGAATGGACAGAAAAGAGAAGGCAGACAGGAGGAATAATATTGTGGTAAAAGGGTTGAAGCTAAAGAGCGGAGAAGAAAGAGAGGGCGTGGAAGCGCTGCTACAGAGCATAGGGTAGGTTAAAGGCAGGGTAGGGAAAGTTAAGTTGGAGGGGAGAAAAGACAAGGAAGTGGCGGTTGTGGAGATGGAGAGCTGGGAAGAAAAGTTGGGGGTAATGCGAAATAGAAATAGGATAAAGGATAAGGCAGTTTTCATCGATCACGATTTAACGAGAAAGGAAAGGGATGTGCAGAGAATGCTGAACGATAGGGCTAGAAGGGAGACGAGTGAAGGGAGATCGGTGAAGGTAGGATATCGGAAAATGAAAAAAGACGAGAAAATGTGGGTGTGGGATGAGGAGAAGGATGTGTTGCAGGAAGTGCAGGGGAATTTGTTTCGTAGGCATTAGGGGGGTGGGGGTAAGGCAGGGTAGAGGAGTAGTGAAGGTGCTGTATTGGAATGTAGCAGGGGTAAAGAAGAAGGACGGGGAGTTCTGGCGTTATATCCAGAAATTCGACTTTGTGGGACTGGTAGAGACATGGGTAGAAAGAAAGGAATGGGATAGGATAGAGCCAAAGCTGCCAAGGGGATATAGGTGGAGACTTCAGGAGGTGGTCAGAGTGAAGAAGAAAGGAAGGGCCAGTGGGGGAATTATAACCGGGGTTAGAGATGGATTAGAGGGAAAAGTTCATGAAGAGGAAGACAAGGAGGGAGTGCAAATGAGGGAAATAAAAATAGGAGGCATAACCTGTAAGTTTGTTACAGTGTACAATAAGGAGGGGATGGGAAGAATTAAAGAAAGGGTGGAAGACCTGCTGGGCGAAAGAGAGGAGAGTATGGTGATAGTGGGTGGGGATTTTAATGCGGGGATGGGGAGCGAAGGGGGACTTTACACGGAAGGGGAGAGCTTCGAAAGGAAATCGAAGGATATGATAATAAATAAGGAGGGGGAGATTCTAAGGGACTGGATGGAGGATGGAGGCTGGGCGGTGGCGAATGGTATGGCAACGGGGGACGAAGAAGGAGAATACACATACGTGAGTAAGGTGGGGGTATCGGTGATAGGTTATGTGGTTATGAATATGCAAGGATGGGAGGAAACGGAAAAATTCGCAGTAGAGGGGAGGGTGGAATCAGACCATCAGCCATTAAGTCTATGGATAAGAGGTGAGGGTGGCGGAAGACAAGGCAGGGAAGAAGTCTCGATAGGGGAGAGGGTGACCTGGACGAGAGAGGCGGTGGAGAAGTATCAAGAGGAGCTAGGAAAGATACACTTTGGAGGGGAGTGGGTGGAAAAGATATGGGAGGATCTGAAAGAGAAGGTGAAAGGGTGTGTGCAAAAGAAGGTATTTAGAAAGGAGAAGAAAGGAATGTTGAAGCCGTGGTGGGATAGGGAATATAAAAAGATGAAAAGGAAGGTGGAGAGGAAGTACAAGAAGTGAAAAGAGGGTAATGCGAGGAGGGAGGAGTACGTAGACATGAGGAAGGGGTTTAGAGTGATGTGTAAGAAGAAAGAACAGGAAAAGGAGAAAGAGCTGGAAGAGAAGTTAGCAAATGTTAAGACAGAGGGGAACGTCTGGAAGATAATAAATAGGTTCAGGAAGCGGAGGGTGGGGGGCAGCGACAAGATAGGAAATGAGGAATGGAGGGAATTTTTTAAAGAATTATTCCAGGGCTCAGATTCAAGGAAGACGGACGGGGGAAGTAGAAGAACGGGGGAGGCAGAGATGGAGGAGTTGAATGACGAAGAGATAGAGAAGCAGATAAGGAAGTTGAAAAGGTCAAAGCAGCAGGGTTGGTTGGGGTGGAGAACGAAGCATGGCTGTTTAGTACACAAGAGGTTAGGGAGAGGCTGAAGGAGGTAGTGGAGAAAGTATGGAGGGGCGAGGGATTCCCAGGAGGGTGGAGAGAAGGGTTAATAGTGCCACTGTATAATAAAGGAGATAGAGATAGGCAGGAAAATTATAGAGGGATCACGCTAATGAATACGGCGTATAAAGTATACGCGATGGTGGTGGCAGAGAGACTGCGGAAGGATGTCGAGGGAAAGGAATGTTGCCGGAGACGCAGGCGGGATTTAGGGCGGGTAGGAGTACTATCGACAATATCTACGTTCTGCATCACGTGGTGGATAGAGAATTAGCGAAGAAGGGGAAGAGAGTGTACGCGTTTTTTGTGGATCTCAAAGGCGCGTTTCCGTCGGTGGATAGGGGGAGGTTATGGGAGGCGATGGAGGATAGGGGAGTAGAAAAAGGCCTAATTGAGAGGGTAAGGGAGATATATGAAGAGACCAAAGACAAGGTAAGAGGAGGGAAGGGGATTTCGGAGGGATTCTGGATGGAAAGGGGGTTAAGGCAGGGGTGCCCTCTGAGCCCAACGCTGTTTGCGATTTTAATTGCGGATATGGAAAGTAAGCTGGAGGCTGGGGTGGTAGGAGGAGTGAGGATAGGAGGGGTTAGCATTTGGTCACTAGCGTATGCAGATGAGATAGTGTTGCTGGCAAATAGCGAGAAGGCCTTAAAGGAGATGATGAAGAGGTTGAGAAGATACCTGGATAAGAAGGGGTTAGAGTCCAATGCGGAAAAGTCCAAGGTTATGGTGTTCAGAAAAGGAGGGGGAAGGGATAAGGGAGGAGAGTGGAAGTGGAAGGGAAAGGAGGTGCAGGAGGTGAAAGAGTTTGTGTACTTGGGCTTCGTGTTTCGGAGGAATGGAGGAGTGGATGGTCACATAAAAGAGAGAGTGAGGAGAGCAAATGTGGTGATAGGGCAGGTGTGGAGGTTGGGAAAGAAGGTATTCGCAGATGATTTTGGACGGAGAATAAAGCTGTTTGATTCGCTAGTGATGAGTGTGCTATTGTATGGAGTGGAGGTGTGGGGGTGGAAGAAAAGTGAAGAGGTAAATAGAAAGCAGAAGAGGTATGTAAAGTGAACCCTCGGTTGGCAAGGAACACGCCTAAGTATATTGTCAGGAGGGAGACGGGGAGAACGAGTGTAGGGATTCTAGCAGGGAGCAGGGCGTGTAAATATGAGGAGAAATTTTTGGAAGAGGGGGGAAGTAGGCTGGTTAGGGAGTGTTGGTGGGAGATAGAGAACAGAAGAGGGGGTGGGAAGATGAAGGCTGAGAGGGAAAGTTATTTTAGAATGAATGGACTGCAGATGGATGAAGTGAGAAGGATGCACGAGGAAGGAAGGAAGGTTCATGACTTGGTTAAGCAAAATGGCATGAAGAGAGAGAAGACAGAGGGGGAAGAGAGAATAAGAGAGTCAAGATTTAACGGGAACTATGTGTGGATTATGCCAAGGACAATAGCGCAATATTTATGTGTGAAAGGAGAGAAAGGAAGTCAGGAGCTCATAGCGAGGATGAGGTGTGGGTGTATGGAGGGTTTGGAGGGTTTGGAGGGTATGGAGGGTGTGGAAAGGGGGATGCAAGAGTGGAGCACTGGTTGGAGGAGTGCGTGGATGTGGAAAGAAGTGAGATAAGCATGGAGGCACTGTTGCATGAAAAGGGGGAAAAAAGGGCAGTAGCATGGTTGAAAGGATTGTTGGGTAAGATGGAGATGAAGAGAAGGAAGGAGGAAGAGGAATGGAGACGGGAAGATTGTAAATAGGAGAGAAAGTAGGTATAAGTAACATGTAAATATTGTAAATAGTAGATAAGTAGTAGGTATTAGAGCGAAAACAGAGGTTGGCTATCGAGGCAATGCGAAAAAGTAGGGACATGCGTGCGAGGCGAGGCGAAGCGAAGCGAGAAAGGCAAGGCGATAAAAGCGTGCGACTTAGAGATAAGGAATGGATGGATGTTAGTCTTTAAGGGTTAGTTTTAAGAAAATTCTGTAAAAATGGAAGTGTAAGCAAGTCAATTTTTCAAGGCCAGCAGGCTGAAAAATGAACGTTTATCTATCTATATGATAAATATCGGGAGCGAATCAAACTATCGAATACCCCGAGCAGACTTGCCTTAATTTGAGGGGTCATACAAAAAATGACCTGGATTTAGCGACACCTGCAAATCGGCTATACCTAATGCAACAAATTCTCTGAATCCGACAAGTTGATGTATCTGCGATCGTGTCTGCAGGGCAAGGCAGCAGAAAGAATTGAGTCTCTAGAAACTACCACAGCAAATTATCAAGTAGCTTGGTTCATCTTAGAAAAATATTACGATGATCCCGTCGCGATAGTAGAAAACCGTATACGTGCCCTTTTTGAATTATCGCCCTGTCAAAATTCGTCAGCCTCTGCTCTAGGAGAGATTCTCGACAATGCGACAAAACATTATCGTGCCCTCGAAGCGTTAAACAAACCATTTTTAGAATCGTTCCCGATTTACCTCTTAGTCTCCAAACACGACCATCAATCGCGAATAAAATGGAAGGAAGGAACTCAAGGTAAGTCCTCTCCAAAAATGAGCGAATTGTTAGATTTTTTACACTCTCGTGGGAAAATCCTCGAAACATATGTATAAACCCAACAAAAGCGAAAAAGCGGATCAACATGACAAGAACAAGAATCGACGAACGCACGCGAATAACGAAAATCACAACTATCATTCATACGCGACTCAATATAAGGCCTTCTGTCATTTATGCAAGGGTTCTCATTACACTCAATATTGTGAGAAATTAGTTGACTTGAGCATCTTTGAACGAATAAGTATGGTTAAAAAAGCAAATATATGTTTCAACTGTCTTAAATCGAACCATCGCATGGAAGATTGTAAATCAGATCACTGTAAAAATTGCAGCAAAAAACATCACGCAATTTTACATCTGGAAAACGACAAAAAAGACAAAAACTCTCAAGCGAATCCCGCGTACACAAACAGCAAGCCCTCTCAAACGTCACACGTGAACACATTTTATCCAAAAAACGAACAATTAGGTGAAAGTTTTTTAACAACCGCGGTCGTTGAGATAATGAATCGAAACGGAACTTACAGCGAATGTAGATTTCTTCTTGATTCTTGCTCAAAGCTACATCTTTTGACGACACGAATGGTATCAAAGCTAGGGCTTTCCAGACAGGATATTAATGTTCCTTTAGGTGCCGTGAACTCACTGTCATCATGCATTAAATACATGACACAAACGAAGGTGAAATCGCGATTAAATAATTTCTCTTGAAATCTCAAATTCTTAGTAGTAGATGAAGTTAACCAACTATTGCCTTCAAGACCCTTAAATTAACTAGAATTTTGAATGCCAAACGATATCAAACTAAGGTAAAGGTACCAATCATGAGACACATTTTAAGGGGGTTTTGAGATTTTCATGAATTGTGGAACAATAGTAGAATATATTTTCAAAATACTCATATCAGTGAATGGGCTGATGTTTTCTGAGTGAGAAACACATACTAGAAGCTTAATTTGGTCTAAGCAAAATTATTATATTTATGGAAAACCGGAGCGACCTATATGTACCTTTTATGAAACAACTTTTTGACTCTTGTACCGGTGTTCCATAATACATGTCCCTATTATGGAACAGCAAAGAAATGTGTTTTTAATATTAATATAGCTTATTTTATATTATTTTACATATTATATTGAACTAAATAGTACCATGAACTTTAAATTCAATCGTTGATAGAAATAAATAAATCAAATGAAAGTTTTTGTTAAAATTGACAACCCTAACCTATAGAGGGTGGATTTCGTGAACGAAGTGGATCAAATTTTATTTTTCTCTACAAATTTTAGTTATAGGGAATGAATTTTCATTTAGGTGGATGAAAAAGAAGAAGAAACTACTGAGGATGAAGTGAAAACTTAAGAAACTTGGGCAAACTGAAGTGTAAATAAAATATTAGGCTAATAAGAACCCTTTTCGTTTTTTTATTGTGCTTTCACTTTATAAATAATTAAATAGTAATATACAATTTATTTAAAATGATAGAATTTCTAATCATAACGAGATCAACATAGAAATTGGAAGAATATCAAAATTGCGGACGATATCCAACCAAATAATTCAAACGGATTCTTTTTTAATTTGTTTTTGCAGTTCTTCAATTTTATCTTGCAGTGTCTTCTTTTCCTCAGCTAGTTTTTTTTCTGTTCTTGCAAAAGTTTTCTTTTTGCAGCCTTCTGTTCTTTGAGGTCTTGTTTCTGCTCTTTTTCGAGTTGAGCTTTCAACCAAGCGTCAGAAGTTCCAGCAGCTGGTAGCTTTGGTTTACCAGTTTTTTCTACATTAACCCTTTTCTTCTTAGGTAAATATTTCGTCGGTAAGGTAGAAACGTCAGCGAAACTTTTCTTCCGATTTTTATTAATGCTACCTGCTGATGAAAAGAAATGATTATTACTTGTATCATACTGCAAGATAGCAGATGATCTAATCGAAACTTGACTTATGTACTAACATTTTTGATTACAATTTTCCTCTCGATTTTCCTTCTCTACTCCGGCACTGGGATTTCCTTCAATATTACTCGTATCGTGGTATTCTCAATCGTCTGTAAGAACTACTCTTTGCTGTTGATTTTCTCTGAAGGCTTCACGAGTACTACCACTCAATCTATCGACGAAGTTGGTCTCTGAAAAAGGTAACATGAACATGAAGAATTATATCATTATAGTACATTAATTTGGAAGAATTTCCTTACAAACCTGCTTCAATACTTTCAGTGTCCATGTTGAAACTGGATTTTTCAACAAATCCATTATCAATTGCAGTTGCAAGTTGAGTTACATTTGTATTGTCAGAGGAACTTTCCTCTAGTATTTCCTCATGCAACGAGTTATTGTCGTCCATAAGTTCCAAAATAATGTTTTCTTCTGCAAGTGGATTACCCAGGATAGGCTCAATGCTATCAGTGATCGTTGTTCCTACTGCGTTATCTTGAAAAACTTCTAATAATATTATCTCATTATTTGTTGGCAAAACACTTTTGTAGGCAGATTCAAGAGGCAACAATTCTAAAGGCTTGTCTGAGGCTTTAGTCGGGATCAGACAGACGTGAGTATCTAGCGTTTCAATGGTCTTGATTTTAGGCTTCTTTTTCGACGCATTAACTAGATTAGGGGAAAATATTTTGTGAAAAATTCATGATTCCAGTAAAAAATTCGATCAAATTTCTTTAAACAATTAGGAAATAATTGTAAAAATTCATAAAACATGATACAAATGTAAAAAAATCGGAATAAGTGATACAAATTGAGCCTGTAAACAGCTGTCTAAGTAAGACCCTGTCTCACTGAACCATCCTCTTAAATTTTCTTCAGTGACAGCAGCTCTTACAAGTGTTAAATGTTGTGCTGTTCTAACAGACAAGTTAGGGTGACGTCTCTGAAAACCCTTATACCAATGACGACCTGGTCTGCCGTCTTTAAATGGAGTCTCCCTTTTCAAGTGAGCCAAGAAAATCTGCACACTATCCAACAGCTGTGATTTCGTTACTGGGTAACCTCTCTCAGCTCGATAAATAATCCAGTTAGCGATGTCTTCTTCTTCGTCCTTGGATAAAACAGTGGGAGGTCCACTTTTGCAATTTTTCTTGTTGGGATTATTCTTCTTTCTGCATAGCGTACCTGCAGGGACACCATACGTGTCGGCTGCTTTCCTGAGAGAAACTCCTTGACTAACTGCTTCTAGAGCCTTCTGCACTGCTTCAGAGGAATGCTCTTTTCTCTTTAATTTAATTTTATTTCCCTTTTTCGTCCTGCTTTTCACCAATTTTTCCACCTCATTCACAACTTTCGAAGCTTTAGAATTTCTGACCCTACCTTGAACACTATTTGCATGTACATTTTCATCACTTTGACGAACTTTCTGAATTTTTCTTTTCACTCCTGATAGGTTTTTCTGCTCTACACGTTCCATGCCGAAACAACTTTCCTATAATAAACATTTGAAAAATAAAAACCAAATTTAATCCACTCCGCTTATGCAAACAACACTTCTTAGCTTAAGTCTTTGACAATTCATGGGTTAGGACTTTTAATTTGAATGCAAATTTTTATTCCACTTATTTGTCTGGTATGTAAGATTGGAACGAAAGTTCACTATAAGTTCTAGTTTGTGGACAAAACAAAAAAGGCATAACCTGAGCCATATTAATATAATAAAAAACACATTTTATTGCATACGTATCTCTGTTCCATAAATAGGAGCAAGCGTTAAAAACTTGTCCCTGGATATGGAACACCGATGTTTCTTTGTTCCATAAATACGGACCGTGTTAGAAAAGGTGTACGTATTATGAAACAACTAATTAATAAATAAAGTTGTATTCAAATATAGAAAAAAAACAGTAATTTCAAATCTAGGACTCTTCAGCTGTCATTTAATCTATTACACATGTGAAACAATAGAATTTGGTGAATACACGAGATAAAATAAATTATAGGTTTCAAGCCTGCTGACTCAAAAAAATGGCAGTCAATTTTCCCGAATTTGGAAGATTGATAATTAAACATTATTTTTTAGTGCTTAACACTTTAGCACGATATTTTTTTCGATATAAAAGGAAAGCCTAACTTTCAAACTTAATAATATAATATTATGTACACCAAAATATACTTTCGAATTATTTATAATTCGGATTATCCGTCAAACTGTTTCATAATTGGGACATGTTTCATGATAGGTACCTTTACCTTAGCTGACCCATCTTTCAATAGACCAGGTCCAGTGGTCGGTATCATTGAAGCTGAGTTCTTTTTTCAACTCTTGAAGCAAGGTCAAATCAAGATTCCCGGCCAGAATATCGTCTTACAGAATACCGTTTTTGGATGGATTATAGCTGGCAAAACGCTCGTCGCGAGCCCAGCAAGACAAGCGTCTGGTCATCTTATCACAATGTCGTTAGATGATCAATTAGAAAAATTCTGGACAGTAGAAAATTGCCCGGAGAAGAAAATCTTATCGGTAGAAGAAAACGAATGCGAAACTCATTATGAGAAACACACTACTCGAGACGTAGTAAGTGGAAGGTACTGTAACAAACTTCCCTTCAGAGAAAATGTACGCGGGATAGGAGAGTCGTACTCGAATGCGCTGAAACGATTATATTCCCTTGAACGAACCTTCATCAAAAAACCAGGAATTGAAGATCTTTACATTGAAAGCCTTGAAATCTATCAAGCAAATGGTTACATGTCCCAAGTAAAGAAAGTTTCAAGAAACGAAGGGTATTATTTGCCTTACCATGCGGTCATAAAAAACAATAGCTTGACAACACAGTTACGCGTAGTTTTCGACGGCTCAGCGAAAACAGCCACAGGCCTATCATTAAATGACGTCCTGATGGTAGGTCCTACTATTCAAGACAACCTTTCCACTCTATTAGTGCGTTTCCGATCACAGCCCTTTGTCCTCACAGCTGATATAGAGAAAATGTACTTGCAAACAACAGTACATCCCGATGACCGTAAATATCAAAGGATTCTGTGGCGCGAAGAACCTTCTGACCAGATAAAGACTTACGAATTGAACACCGCGACGTTTGGAACTTCGGCTGCTCCCTTTTTAGTGATTCGATCCTTGCATCAGCTAGCGGACGACGAAGCGAGCACTTTTCCGAAAGCTGCTGAGGTTTTTAAAAACGACTTCTATGTCGACGATGTGCTCACTGGAGCGTCGACTATCAGGACGGCTGAACACATGCGCAACGAGTTAATCGAAATCACGCGTAAACGTGGCTTAAACTTGAGAAAATGGGCCTCAAATATTTCAAGCTTAATTGAGCCACTATTAAATTGTTCAGATGAACCATTTTTTCAACTCAATTTAGATATCACTGCGAAAACTCTAGGCATTCATTGGAATGCAAAACGAAATTCAATTATTTTCACCGTAAATGAAAATAACGAAAAAAATAGGACATTAACGAAACGAGAAATTCTCTCTTAAATTGCGCAATTATTTGATCCTCGTGGCCTTCTAGGTCCCGTTATAGTACACAGGAAAATCATGATGCAAAAAATGTGGCTTCTTAATTTAGAATGGGACACACCGGTTCTAAGCGAAATTCATAATGCATGGCAAAAATATTATGAGCAGCTACCACTCTTGTCAAATTTAAAAGTCAATCGGAAATTATTAGCGAAGATTATTCCACTCTCCAATTGCACGGATTAGGCGACTCTAGCGAAGAGGAATACGGGGCTGCTATCTACGTTAGATCAACTTCCAATCAGGGAAGACACGAGACACATTTAATTTGTTCAAAATCGAGAGTCGCTTTGATTAGAGCGTTCTCTTTGCCGCGACTAGAGCTGTCTGCAGCTCTTCTGGTAGCTCAATTATATGAAGCGACAGCTCAAGCCTTGCGACATTTAACCTTTGAAAAAAATTTTTTTTGGTCCAATTCCACCATAACACTACACTGGATCAACACTTCTCTTAACTTACTCCCGACCTTTGAAGGAAACCGCGTTTCTAACATCACAGCTATAACTAGTTCTATCGCGAATCACGAATGGAGACACGTTCGGTCAAAAAGCAACCCGGCTGACCTCATTTCGTGAGGTCTCATGCCTAGAGAATTAATACACTCTCAATTATGGCTGAATGGATCAACGTGGATCAACAAAACGGAAGATCTTTGGCCAGAATCAGTCCTAAAATTTTCCGATAATTCGAAAATAACGAAACCCGTCGCGTCCCTCTCAGTTAACAAAATAAAAATTTTGGAATCAAATTCTGAGTCATGCAAGGAAAAGGTCTCCGTACAAATATTACAACACTTTCCTTCTTCCAACGAGCTAAGACGATTTATTGCATGTTGTAAACGAGTCACCCACAACGCGAAGGGTGAACATAAATTAACAGGAGACTTGACGTTTGAAGAATTGAAAAGTGCTACCATTACTATGATAAAATTAATTCAAGAGGAAAGACTTCCCAACAAATTGAAGTCTTTGAAATCTAAGGGTCATTCGAAGGGAAATATTAATAATCTAGCTCCTTTTATTGATTCTCCCGGAATTATGCGAGTGGGAGGTAGACTCGATAAAGCTAATCTCTCTTTCTCACAAAAGCATCCAGCGCTTTTACCACACCATCATTTCACCGACGTTTTAATTCGAGAAGAACACATAAAAGTATATATGGTGGGATACAAACTACCCTCAATTCCCTGCATCAAAACTTTTGGGTCACGAACGGACGAAATACAGTCAAACTCGTAATACATAAATGCGTTATTTGCGCTCGGACTAACCCATCCACTCCCCAATATGTCATGGGAGACTTCCAAAAAGTCGTCTCTGTCTCGAACGTCCTTTCCTAGTCTCCGGTATAGATTATTGTGGTCCGTTTTATATTAAAGAAAGGCGACACAGCAATCGGAACAAAATTAAAATCTTCGCAGCTATTTTCGTTTGTTTCGCAACTAAGGCCGTTCATATCGAGTTCATTAGTGATCTCAGCACCGAAGCTTTTATGGCCGCTTTGCGACGATTTTTTATTAGACGTGGTCTAAGTTCAGACCTTTATTCAGATAATGTTACAAATTTTGTTGGCGCCAAAAGGGACATTATGGACATCAGCAATCTCTTATCTTCTCATGAGCACATCAAATCGGTAGAGAGAACACTAACGAACGAAAATATCGCGTGGCACGTGATCCCACCTCAGTCTCCACATTGTGGCGGGCTTTGGGAGGCCGCGGTGAAATCATTCAAACACCATCTTCTGAGAGTCGTGGGCAATACTCTCTTAACATATGAAGACTTACTCACTCTCACCACTGAGATAGAGGCAACCTTAAATTCGCGACCTCTAACCCTCATTTCCCCAGATCCCAATGACCTATCCGCTTTGACACCTGCTCACTTCCTCATAGGCGATTCCTTTAGAAGCATGCCAGAGCGAAATTTGACAGAAATTCTTACAGCAGGTTTATCATCATGGCAACGAGTTTAGCAGATGCGACAACATTTTTGGTCGCGTTGGTATAAAGACTACCTTCACCAACTGAACGTGAAAAAGAAATGGCATACCGGTAATGTCACCAACGTAAAAATCGGCGACCTCGTCCCATTACGAGACGATAATTTGCCTCCGATTCGATGGACTCGCAGCAGAATTGTAGCAGTACATCCAGGCAGCGACCAAATTATTCGAGTAGTCACCGTGAAAACACACAAGGGAGAATACAAACGAAGCGTGAAAAAGATTTCTCCTGTTCCAATAGAAATCAGCAGTAACTTCTAGATCTAATCCAAACTTATAGTTTTAAACTACTAAGCCCTATTATTGTCCGAATTTTGCACCTTAGTTATGTTTCTTTTTATATAAATCACCTGCACTTCATATTCCTTTCAGCAAACGAATCAGCGTTTCTCTACGTCTATGACTTATAATTCTGGATATAACATATGACTATATCATCTATTGAACATTTGAATCGACATATGCCTTATGATTGGGTCTGATATTGTGATATGTGTTTCTATGTTTCTGTTATTAAACTAGACCGTTCAAGGGGGCCGGCATGTTGAAGCTGAAAGCACTAAATCGCCTTCAAATTTTTGTAAGGGTCTATGAACCGAAATGCTCTTTCAAATCTGTCCTTGGAATTCTTCATTTAAATCTAAATTTCTAAATGACAGGCTACACACTTTTACTGTCCTTCAAGGCCACCGAAAACTTTCTTTTATCTTAAAAAATTTGAGAATTTGGGATTATCCCAAACATCTGTAGTCTAAGCTATATGAAGATTTCTATGTACTATTTGTTCAACCTAGCTTTCGTCGACACTTAATCGTATAGCCTCCAACTGATCCTTGCAAGTGTTTTGCTGATTTATACCTCCTACCTGAAACAACTGCATTTTCCAACGCCCCCTTCCTCAAGACTTAGCTCATCTCCCTACCCATCGTACCGTCTACCTTTCGTCCCTGCTACACTCGAATTTGGAAATTCATAACGACAACATCTATCTGAAAACTATAATCACTCGCGCAATTTACTTGTTACCCTGTCAACAATTTAAATAAACCGCGTTCTTTATCTATGAATCATGTTTCTTCCACTTCTTAAACTAGCAGAGCCTTGTTAGAAAATTCAAGGAGTGATCATCAACGCAAAAAGCGAATATTTGCGTAATTAATGGTCCGCAGCGACACCACCTTTAAAACTGAATTTTCGAATTCTTTCAATTAAAAATTTACATTTAAATTGAAGACATAAAATGGAAAAATTGTCAAGTAAAAGATTTAAGAATTAAGCGTTATAAACTGAATGATGCAGTAATTAAAACAGTTAACAACTGAACTTAATATTCAGAAAAAAAGTTGAAATAGAACTTTTTTCAAATTGACTTATATCATTTGATATGATATTTGTGATATTCCAAGTGATTTCATACATTTTTCCCGATTTCAAAAAATTCCTGATCATTTCTTGGTTTTCGGTCCAGTGGCCACCCTGTAAGGGATAAGTTCATAATGATTTGAATTTTAAGTTAATATGACAATAATAAAAAAAAATTTATAAAAAAATGAGGAAGCTCATTTTTCTTTCAGGCTCGAGAGGGTTACAGTCCAATATGTCAAAGGCATTTTTCGTTAAAAGTTGGATTTTTCTTAGTACACCAGAGCTTAGTTATATGCTGAATCTCCGGGGTTGCCTGAAAATAACCTTGCGCATATATCGCCAGCAGCGGAACGTAAACAGGCAGAGCTGCATGAACCGTTTCCATGATATTGCGCGATCTACTTGACTGCGGAGTAATGCAGAGCGTCCCTCCATAGGCGGATTCGCAACCGTCTCTCACCCTGCCCCCTGAGAAACTGTGGGGACCAGAAATTCTAGGAATTGCTAATATCGCCTGCAGTCGCGCGAGCATGTAACGAAGCTCTGGTGTAGTAATTATAATTTTTCCGAAAGCTTGTACCATTAAGATATTTCTTGTCCTTCTATAAAGTTACTTTCATAAATTAAGGAACATCATTATTTGATTTTATATATAAAAATTTTAATAAAAGGGCAGTATACGTCAGGAATATCAGGATCTGCAAGCGGTTGTTTGATTTTAGGTAAACTTCGTGAAATTATAGTGTTATAATTTTTTTTTGAAATATCTGTATTTCTGCAACCATTGAACGCATTTCGATGAAAATTATAGGTTTCGTAGATAAAAGTATACGCTTTAAATTGAAAAGTCAAAAAAACATTTGGTTCTCAGTTTTTACCAAAAAAATTTTGAATTCAGTTTTTCGTCAAGAAGGGAAAAAATTTCTCTTTTCTTGTTAAGACGATTCAATTCCTTATAATTTCACCTTTAATTTGAAAAAAAATTGATGGTGACTCTTCTAGATCACGAGATAATGGCAAGGGGAACTCACTCAGAAAGCACCCCAATATGTGAGAGGTAAGGGGAACTCACTCAGAAAGCACTTTTTTTGTTTGTTAATCTAACCAGCTGAAAATAATTTTTAGTTAGTTATTACATCGATTCATGTCAGGGTTTAATCAATTTGAGAGTCTTTAAATAAATGGTACGTGTCGGGCGGTTTTGTCCAAAAATGTGCTCTTCCCTCACTGTGCGACACTGAGAGAGCAGAGCCGTGGCAGCTCACGGTCCCACTAAAATGCCATTATCTCGTGATCTAGAAGAGTCACCATCAATTTTTTTTCAAATTAAAGGTGAAATTATACGGAATTTAATCGTCTTAACAAGAAAAGAGAAATTTTTTCCCTTCTAGACGAAAAACTGAATTGAAAATTTTGTTGGTCAAAATTAAAAACCAAATTTTTTTTGGAATTTTCAATTTAAAACGTAAACTTTCATCTACAAAACCTATAATTTTTCATCGAAATGCGTTCAATGGTTGCAGAAATATAGATATTTCAACAAAATGTGATGCCGAAATTCAACATGGTGTTACTCCCGTAATTTTGGAAATTTTCAAAAATCCTTCGGACCCCAAATGTCTCTCATATAACGCTATAATTTCACGAAGTTTACCTAGAATCGAACAACCACTCGCAGATCCTGATATTCCTGACGTATACTGACCCAAAACTAAACTAAAACTGATAAAACTTTTAATAAACTCAGGTAATTACAATTTAACCATCCACAAATATGATTGACGATAGGGTTTTTTTAAGTATTATGTAATACTTTGAAGGGACGTAAGATTAGAATTGCTCAACAAAATACTTAATACTTAAGTGGCTCCTTATTCAGGAAAATTATACCTTGGAAAAATCTATAGATACCTGCTGTTTATATCAGATAAACTTCGCAAACATTTTATAAAAGGAGTTCGTAAGGAATGAGTAGTCGGGTTCGCAGAAATGAAAATGCAGCAATCTTCGCGGTAGTATACTCTACTACAACAACTTGCCTAGGCATAAAAACCCTCACGATTTGAGG